>RJWM01006963.1:0-80984 GCA_004363535.1 Dasyprocta punctata | reverse complement strand
GTTCCATACTTGTTTTCATTTTTCCATGTTGAAGTAACAGCCACCCCCTGTCCCACCGTGCTCAGCAACACTTTGATTCCCTTCCCGTTGCTGAGGCACATCCACTCACCTCCCTGGCATTCATGAGCAGCTCTACAGAGTGCTTGAGCATCTGGCAATCCACCCAGCCAGAGTGACTGGGAAGTGCAGAAAACCCCTCAGAGAGCAGGCAACATCTGTTTGATAGGCAATGAAAAATAAACCCATAATAAACTCATTTTAGGAGCAAAAAAATGGCTTCTCAAAGTGCTGATTATTCATTTTATGCAAGTGTGGTAATGCTGGTCTACTTGACAAGCAGGAAAACAGCATGTCCAGAAGCAAATGATCACAGCCGGAGAGAGAGGCTGCTCACACCAGGAGCAAGCACAGGCAATGGCAGATGAGGAAGCATTTAGAAAGATTACAGGAGAAAGCCCACACCACCTGTGGCTGGCTCCTGGCACACAGACATGACCCAGGTGGTTGGATGGGGAACATACATGTCAGGAATGAGCTTCTACCCAGGAGCAATGGCTTCCTCACTACTCCTGACTGCCAACCTGATAGTCACTCAGTCACCAAAGCATGCACTGTTTCCTTTATTCAAATATTTACTATATTCTCTAATGAAAACATCATTTTATTACTGGAAGACTTTTATAGATAATCTAGTTATTAAACTAAAATTTGCGTCACTTACTTAGAGAAACCTAAAGAAGAGGGTTCGTCCATGATGGTTGATTAACGTTTATTGAATTTTTGTCTCCCAAGATATACATGAATATAACAGAATGGAATAAGGGAGGAAAATAATTGAATGATGGAATCATCCTTTGTAATAATTACACTGAATACAAATTAGCCCACTGACTACAGAAAAAAAAATTTTCCCCTAGACTTAAGGGGAAATCATCTTAGTGTTTTTCTCAGGCAAAATCATTTTCATGGCAAAGGAAAGAAAGGAAACTCATCTAAAAACTGTGCATGGTTGAGCATACCATACTAGCCAAACAAAGAGATCTATATCATTATGCTCTAATATCATCCACGTATGGCAGCTGAATAGAAATGTCAAAGTCAGAGACAAGAACATATGAGAGAGACGGAGGGAGGCCATGTCTCTTAGACAACATTGGTCATGGTAGCAAAGCATACAGCATCATTCCAAGAAAATGGTGAACATTTAAGATCGAGGCATCACACTCAGGATATCTGATTTTCCACCCTTTCTACTGCCCATTCTGCAGCTTAGCATTATTCCACTTCTTAAGGTACAAAAATGTCCCTCGAATATCCCTATGTGAGATCTAGCACAATATAAGGACAGATGGGATATTGCATCTCCCGTTTTTCTCCTAGCATCAGGAAGGTACCTTTTTGTTTTAAAAGCCTGATAACTTTGGTTTTGATGCCATACTCTACTATCTTCTAATTCAAAAGACAGTGGACAAACTACAGTTCAGTCTCCTAAAGTATGTCATAGACAGACTAATGCTTGCCTGTGGTAAGCATTATGTGTAATTATATTTATGAAATCCTCAGAAGAATGAATGGTACATACTAATCATTCAATAAGCAGAAGCTATTATTCTTATAATCATGACCGTGATTATTTTCTCTGTGCCTGTTTTCCTCATTAGGTAAATTTGAATAATGAGACTTGAGATTAGACTGAACAAGAACTCATGTGAATTCCATGTGCTGTAATGTTAGCAGTATCTGATTAAGCTTCAAATCGATACAAATGGTAATACACTGACTATCTAGATATGTTTGGAAAAGTGTATAAAATCAAATAGCAATGGACATTTAATTTCTCGTGGCAATGGAAATTCTAGCATGCATTTCTGGGTGTATACTTGGCGTGTTCAAAATGAAAGTGGATTCACTCCCTACAAGTTGAAGTAAGGCTTTATACGTAGAAAAATAATGATAAAATTTTAGTGATAAATTTAGATGCTTAAGAGTTTAGATGTTCAAGTTAAGGCATGATACAAAAAATACCATGAAAAGTAAACTGTATATCAACACACATTACAGTACTAAGAGTATAGATTTACAAGGTAAATAATGATCTAATAGGGATTAGTTCATAGTCCCTCATTCCTTGCTGAGATATACCCTGTCCTTTCTTATCCTGACCCTAGAGACTGAACTCTCAATTCCCCTCAGTTAACATGTTCACATCTTCACAATTCAGCACTTCTAATAGTTGCATTAATGCTCCTCTCACCCCACAACTAGAAAATGTTCTTCTCATCTACTTTTCTACTTTACTTTATAGTTACATTCTGATACAATTGGCACTTTCGCTTTACTTTTGTAAATCTATTTCCCCCAGTAGACTGTCAGATCTTTAAAGGAGAGTTAAAATTATTTCCTTACATAGTGTTTTTTTTACATGTATTATTGGCTACAATAATATTTTATATTGCTTAATTGTTATTTTCTCCCCTTTGAGGAGATATGTTTCATAGTGTTAAAGTGTTTGTCTCTATGTTCTCTACTGCAGTCCGGAATCTAGATGTTTTCTTAGCTCAGTGTGGGCAGTGAGGACCTATTTGCGAAGTACATGAATGAAGGGGTCATATTTAGAACAATCAACACAGTGCCTATTTATGCTGGCTATTGAGAAAAATTGAGCTTGTTTTTTTTTAAATTTGAAGTAAATTGTAATATCATTTAACAAGCAAGTTCCAGTCCCCTGACTAGGTCATTAAATGAATTGGTCACTAAATAAGGAACTGTTTATAGTACGTACATTGCAATACTCAGATTAAAGAGTCAAATAAACTCCACCTTGAAGACTTGGCTGTTATTTGTGTAACTCTTATGTCCACTACTGCAATGTATAACAGAACATAAAACTATAGTACTGTACTATGCAGTACAATCAGCAAAAATTACATCCTGTATAAACATAGTATACTTTGCAAAAATAAGACATTGAGGCTCTATCAACAAGAAGAACAGAATGCTACAAAAAATGATGGCAGGTCCTAAGTCCAAACAGCGTGCCTCAGGGATGAATCTAACCAGTTGTTAACATGTAGATCATTAAATGAGGAATATCTATATTAGACGTCCTATTATAAAAATAGCTCTTAAGACAAACAAATCATTTTTATGAAACTATTTTTATAATAGGATGTCTAATACAGATATTACTTTAAAGTAGTTATGAGTGCAAAACAGGTGCAATCCAAATTTGATCTTTAACAAATCAATAAATGTCTATTCCTATAGTTCTTCACACAACTTTTCCTAGCATTTTAGCAGCTTCCATGAATTCTTCAAAGTCACATTGATCACAGAGTAGATACTGTTGGAAGCTGCTTTTCGAATGTGCGATTTTGGCTCAATAATGAAGGATCATCTGCAGGTCATTGCAAAAGCCCAATGAAACTAAAGTACTACTAATAAGATATCATTGAACCCTGAACTTGAAGGATTCCATAGAAGTCATTGGAAATACCCAATATCCTTGACAGTGAAACTGGGATTAATGGAACCATTGTTCTGTCCAACTCTGCAGTAAATACCGAGGGTAGAAAGACACATAAAGTATGAAGTAGAGGGACATTCTAGCCCGGAGTGTAAGACAAAAATTAAACACATAAAACAACTACAGAGCCAGTAATAACAGTGATAATTAAATGTCCAATTGTTTCCTGTGGTTCAGAACTGTATATTTAAACCTTGAGAAAATATGTGCACCCATATGATATTAGACATTTCTAAATATCAAAAAGGTTCAAGGGTAATATTGCTTCTAAAAAGAGTTTATCTGTATGTAAGAATTTATTTAACTTCAAATGAATCAGCTTTACTATCACCTGAGGAACTGTCAGAAGCAAATAGTCCTTAGAAGTGAGTCCAATAAAGAGAGCACACTGGCCCTTTGTCAGAGCTGCTCTGCCTGTGTTCTATGTGATCAGCAAGTCTCCTAAGATCATGCTCCAAATCACTCCCTTCTGCATCATATAACACACATGATCGACATATATGCTTGAAAGTAATATGTAGCAAAGCTTCTGAAAATTAAGAACAGGAAAAAATCTTAAAAGCATAAAGAGAATAAAATTAATAAAATACGTATGAGTATCCTGCTATGTATACACCAAAATTCTCATCAAGTCCCTAAGAACAAGATTGAATTCAATAGTAGGTGGGTTAATTAACGGTCCCCTTGAGCGGGAACACCCACTTGAATTGATTCAGCATAGTTCTGGGCATGAAAGACCTACCTGAGGATTGTTGCCAGAATGGTATGAAAGGAGACCAGGAAGGAAAGATTGTATGCCATTGATTCCCCTGGAGAAGCTCACTGAACCTGATTTACCTGATGCAAACTCGGCTGTTATCTTCCTTAGAAAAACTCCAGCCCACAGCAGCCCTGGATGGCAGCTGTTCTCTTCAGAGAGCTCTGGTCTCGCTGAGCATTGCTTACTGACTTCAGCGCAGATAGCTGAGCCTTCTGGAATAGATCCTTCACTCTGTGGTTGCAGACATTCTAGCTTCCACCACTTGGCCATTCTGGTGCAGATCCTTGATACTGACTTGCAGGAGATATTGCTGTGGGCTCTAGGCCTTCTGCTGAACTCTGTCAGGACATTGTAATGGAATCCATGCCCTTGGTTGGATTCTTCTGGTCTCTAGTGCACAGACAGATCTCTTGCACTCTTCTGCATTTGATTTTTTGGGTAAATATTGTAAGACTGTCCTATAAATTTCTGTGTCCTGTGTTGAATCTGTTCTCTGCAAACATCTGACTCTAGTAAACCCTGAAGGTGACTGTCAGGTTTCTCCTTGTTGGACACAGTAGCCTACATTCACAATTTAAAAAAAAAGAGGTGTATTTTGGTTCTGGGATTACTCCACAGTCAGCAGACTTCAAGGCAGAAAAGACGTAGTAGAAGGACAGGGCAGAGGAAAGCTCCTCAATGTAAGGTGCCAGGAAACAGAGAGGAAGGAGGCTGCAGGGATAAGTATTTGCCTTTTAGGACAGGACCCCAGCAACCTGTCTCTTTGGATCAGGCGCTGCCTCTGAACCAAAGAGACTTTTGGGGGACATTTTAGATCTAAACTATAGCAAGCTATTATTATTCACTTTTTATTTTAAAATAATTTTATCTTCTGTTCAATATTATGCACAGGTCCCACTTAGCCTTTATCCAGTTTTCACTAGTGATAGTGTATTGCACAAATAATGCTACTAGCTTATTGGTAGTGAGGAAGTTAATATATAGAACCTGTATATCTCACCAGGATATGTGGCTTTCCTTTTCTCCCTCCTAAAACACTTGCAAATATGAAAATGTTCTTTGTTTCTTTAATTTTGTAGTTTCAAGAAGGCTATATAAATGGAATATAGAAAAGGTAGCTTTGAAGACTGGATTATTTTTCACTGAGAATAATTCTCTGAGATTATCCACATTGTTGTGTATATAAGTTGCATGCTTTTTTTCACTGCTATTTCTCTGTGACTTAGCTATACAAGAGTTTGTTCAAACTTTCAAATTCTTAATCAGAATGGCTATACCATTTCACTTACCCACCCACCCACAGTTAATGAATGATCTAGTTTTCCTTTGCCGTCACCATTTTTCTGGTTTTAGCTATTGCAATGCTGTATTAACTCATGGTAGTATGATTTTCTTTTCCATAAATGCTGATAATGCTAAATGCTGATAATGTTAAAAATCTTCTCATTTGAATATTTAACATATATTATTCTCTTGGATAAAAAACTTTTCATATTTTTTTTTCTATTTTCTAATAGCATTATTTATTTTACTGTTCATTTTAAATAACTCTTCATATATTTTAGACACTACTACCTTTCCAGATATATCATTTGTAATTGTATTCTTCAATTTTCTAGTTTCTTTTGAATAGAACTTTGAGTAGGTTTCACCCCTCTCCTTTTTAACACCATGAGAAACTCGAGATATGACAAGTTCAGCTGTATTTTTGCTATTTGAAAAACAAATCACGGTACTTTGAAATAAGCCCATAGCTTTTTTCTGCCTAATTCTTCTGCCTTATGCAGAAGACCTTTATGAAACAACAGTTTAGGAAAATTTGCTGTTCAGCAGTGCTCTATCACCCACCTAAATTATATCTCCACTCACAGTTTGATCAAATATATATCAAAATTATGTATCAAAATTATATATCAAAATTACTCAGTGTTTGTGGCTCAGAGATAGAGGAAATATATGTATTTCTTACTAATTTCTGTTGTTTTCAAAGTGTCAAAATAAAGAGATAACTTACTAGATGTCCTGATCATGTTATTTTGAAATAGTATAGGCCAAAAAGTAAGATTTAAAACAATATACAGTATTATATGCTAATATTCATATGACTATGATGAATTTTCTTCCTGTAGAATTTTCTCAAAATCTTTTAGTATTTGTTTTGGGGGACCAGATCTTGAAATTCACTACTATTCTACTACTTTATATGTCCTTCGAGTTTTGTTAAAAACTAGATTTGCAAATTACTATTTCTTTTTCAAAATGCCATATGAATAAAATGTTGAATATGGTTTGGTTAACAAGCAACAAACAGAAATGTATGGCTCATGTCCCGCATCAGGATGTTTAGCATAAACAGAGGATTTGCGTGAATCATTGGGTAAAGCTTCTGGTAACTGTCAGACCAAGAGATAGTGACAGTCCATAGGACTGGAATCTCCTATGTTTGATGACAAACAGACATTCAGCTTGCAAAAGAAGAAACAGAGCAAGAATGATCAGTAAACTGTTCAAATTTACAGATTTAGATTACAGTTCCAGAATCGATGACTAAACCTGGCTGATTCCAATCATCACAGGTTTTTTTTTTTATCTGTTTTATGAGCTGTGATCCTTTATTTATGTGATTCCTTTCGGTAAATTCACCCAGTAGCTCAATCCTGCAACTGCCCACAGCCAGCTGAAACAACTTGGAAGAAGGTTTAGCTGAACTTTATCTAGGTTAAGACTTAAATTTTAGCATATACTTTTACTAAAATTGTAACTTGTAAAAGCACAATTTCACAACTTTAGTTTTCTCTAATGTCATCTTCTTTTGGTGCTGTTTCACCAAAATTCTGGCTTCTGTAGTTGCACAAACATATGATTCTTATTTCCTTGGTATTAGATGGAGAAATAGGAAGGATCTGAGTCCTGCTTGGTGAAAGTAGCCTGTTGTCAATAAACAATAAATTTAGCTTCTATCTATTGTTACAGTCTACTCAGAGGAATGAGTAAAATAGTGAAGGCTTCTTGCCTTACTGTGATTTTCATCTTGAACGGATTAATCTTAAACTTGTATTAGAGGCCTTTATAACTTATCACATTTGAAATTTAAAATTGTAAAACTGATGTATATCATTTCCTGTGTTGTATAGAAAAATCAATTTAGAAGGATTTAGTGTGTTTTCTGAGACTGATAGAAAGTTGGACTTAACATCAGTACAAATTCTATTAATCTCACATTAACTTTTCTTAGATATATCATTCAGACTTTGTTGTCAATTTGAAGTCAAAAGCAGAAAATAAAGTATTGCAATTTCTGAAATTCAGATTACATAGTTGGAATTATTTGTTTATATTTCCATATGTAAACTTTATCATTTTCTCAACTAGAAGATTACTTTATCAAATGGCTGATATGTGGAAAGTCAGAGTTTTGGATTCAGCATAGGTTTGCAATTTTCCTGTGTCACATGTTTAAGTATGATACATTTTGAAGGTAAACTCATTCATTTGACAATAAATTAAGTTTGAAATTAAAAAAAATTTCCTTCACATAACAAGTTCTTTGCTGCATCAGAATCCTGTAATAAGTAACGAGTTTTAGTTTATTGTATTTTTTATTTCAGTTTATGTTCTCTCTATGTTTACCAGGCAGAAATGCCACCAGATAAGACATTAACCACATATAACCTTTATGTGAGAATGACAGGTAATAATTCCTTTAACTGAAGTGCTCACAGGCTAATGAATTATCAACAGTGATTGATAACATTATATTGGCTACCAAGAAAAAATGATTTAGAATTTGTATATTAGACTGACTAAGATGAGATATGCAATTACTTCTAAGGATGGGATATGTCACTGTCACTCTGTCTTATTAGAATATGAGCACAGTGAATGATACACAGTATAGAAAAGTAAAAAAAAACCATGTTTTGAAATATCTGTTCAGTGTCTATATACAGAAAAAATCAGATAGAAAAATTTATTGATAAAATATCTGTGCTTTCATCTTTGTCTGGAACATGGCACTATACACAATATTTGAATTGTTATCCTATATTGTATTGCATGCTATATGATGTTGTAGACAGACTATTCTATGAGCTTCAGCACATAAAATTGGAATTGGAAGGAGATTGGAAGATATTCTCCTTCACTTGTATCATTTAATGAATGACCCTGTTTTATGGTTCCCTTCTTTATGTACTCTGTGTTTATAATAGGGCAAGACAGTGTAAAGAACTCAACATGAGTTTATTGCTTTTAGGCCAGTTTGCTGGGATTTCTTGTCAGCTCTCTCTTTTTGGATTGATATGGACTTTTCATTTTTGTATCTTGTTACCAGATTTTCTTTAAATCTTTCTTTCCATTTAATTCCTCCCTGAGGCAGAATTCTACTGTATGACATTTAATATTTGCTAGCCCATTCATGCACTGATGGTGTTGCCGTATGTCTGCCTCTTTGATAATGGGATGTCAGACCATGTATTGTTTTACTTGGACATTATTAGGAAAGGATTAGAAACAGCTTCCATTGAAGTTTGTTATTTACATATTTCATTGTGTATGTTTGTTTTAAGAGAAGAAATTCAGAAAGGAAGTAAATTAAAATTTGTTTGAAAATACCGATAAAAAATAGAATGTTGTTGTACTAACAAATGTCCTCAAAAATTTATTGTGCCAAACAACCATTAGACTGTGATCACTGATTCTGTGAGTTAGAAATTTGGCAGTAGCACAAGGAGGTCACTTTTTCTGTGCTTCAGGACATTCTCAAATAACTGAAAGTTATGCAACCACTAGGGACCGAGAAGCAAAAAGATGGGAATCCATTTCCAGGGTGGCTTTTTCGTCAAGTGTTTGGTTTCTAATGTGTGATGGTTGAAGTAAGGATTCAGGATGTTCTCTTGAACAGGGAGTCTATGAGTGCCTGTGTGTCCTTACAGTCTCAGGTCTATTGCATTTCCTACATAAAAGTTTATCAACCTGCAACAGTAACTAAAAACAGTTAATAACATGAGAACTGCATGACTCTTTATAACCTAAAATTGGAACAAGGAAAGGATAAAGATGGTGTGAGATTTTTCAGATATAAAGTGGAGTACTACTTTGCCATGCAAAAGGGTAAATTTGAGGCGTTTCTTGGTAAATGGATGAATGTAAAACCATACTCTTAAGTGAAATAAATCATACATGTGAAATCAAATATCACATTGCCTCCCTGGTGAGATAAACTGAAAGAGTAAATAAGGTCCAAGATGTTCAATAAATATTGTGAAATTGGAATAAATTGTTCAAAAGGAAAGAAGAACTAGGATGGGGAAAGGAGAGAAGAAAAAAAAGAGAGAAGGAAAAAAGGATTTAAAAAAGGATAGTATGGAAACAAAGCTTTGTAAATAGGAAGGGAAAGATAGATCAAAGAGGACAAGAGATTGGGGAAAAAAGGACAATCAAAATATATCATGGACAGGTACAAATTCCATATGATGAATATGATCATTACATCTAAAATGTACCAATTAACATAATTAATAAATAAATTAAACTGGAATGCATTTTCCTGTATTTTTTGATGAAGCAGTGATAGCCTCACATGTGTTCAAGGACAGGAGGCATAGTTCCTGCACCTCAACTGAAGAATATCTAAGAATTTTCTTTGATGTTTGATATCTAAATCTTATGTACAAACAAGGAGTTAAAAATTGAGTCTGTGTGTGTGTGTGTGTCTATCCATAACGGTTTGGCCATATCAATACTAATAATGCTAAGTAAAACAACGGTGACAAGTTATATGTGCTCATGTATAATTATAGTCAAAATTATAGGAAGACAAATATCTCAGAGTTAAAATACGCATGGGAGTAGAGTATGAAATACAGCACTATAATCAAAATAAAATACTACATTTATTTACTAAATTAATAGTTTTGAGTTGATAAAACTTAATGAATGTTGGCTGAAGCATTCCCATTAACCAATGAGGGCTGATAATAGTGTTCATTAATGCAAATCTTAGAATATGTGATTGCCAGATAACAGGAATCTTGTAACAGTCCTATATTTTGTCATAACATTAGCATAAATATTTAATGTAGAAGTATTTTCAGTACATAGAATTATATCCTTGTTACATTATTTCTAATTTTTAAAGATAAAAACCAGCATTTCAACCTTCAGAAGAAATGTTAAATCATGGTAATTAACAGTAAAAAGTGTAGTTATGAAATATGTTAATCAAAAGTATTGTAAAGTTACTTAATAATACTTCCAGTCATAGCATGATGAGACAAAACACAAATACATAAACTTGTGTTTGTGCATGTAATAATGCAACACAGGAATTGGTGGCTTTATTAATGGATATATTTGGATAGAAAGACATAAATAAATGACAGATCAATATATTATGTGCAGTTATGGGGGATAGTTTTTGTAGTTACTGTGTAAGAGCATTATAAAAAATAATTTTAGAGGGTATTCCTGGGAAGTACCATGTTCTGTAGAATATATCTAAGTTTTATCTTATTTGTTCATTTTAATCAATGTCTTAATACTGGTTTGTATGATTAAGTCAGTAATATCACATTATATAGATAATTATAATTCTACCTATAATGTGGAGTGCTATATTCAAAATATGGCCAGTTAACTATTTAATTTATGACAGCAAATACAAAAATTTAGATCATGATATTTTAAAATCTTATATTTAATAGTGTATAATCCTCTCTACAAGTTCAGAAAATGTTCAGAGATATTATAATTTGCATGTGAGTTACAAGAATAGGAACATATACAGTATTTATATTCCAATTACCTAACAAAGTGCTATCCATGGATTTAAGAAAAGTGATAAAGGATTCAGTAATCAATATAATAATTTATTGTAAAACATTTGGTAAATGTGTGAATTTACAGGTAATTTTGAGTCATTACACACTAGTCCAGCATGCCTCTTAAATATAAGACAATTTCTTTAGTTTGAAGATGCTTTGTCCCCCAGAGATTTATGTGTTGAGAGATTAGTCCTCTGGCAGAATGCATTGAGAAGGAGTAGAGCTTTGAGAATGGAAGTGTTTAGATCATTGCGGGAATGTTCTTAGAAGGAATTATAGGACTCCAGCCTTTCTCTGCATTTCTGTTGGTCGTATGATCTTTCCTTCACACACATTCTTAGCATGATACAGTCCAGGGAAAAGGACCCTCAACAGAGTTAAACTAAATCCAGCACTGTGTGCTTTAACCTCCAGAACTATGAGCTAAATAAACTTCTTTTCTTTATAAGTTTTCCTGCATCATGTAGTTCATTAGGATAATGGAAAATAGACTGATACAACTTTCCCCAAGTCATTCTTTTAATTCCTATTGAATGTCAAAATGTTAGTCACTATAAATATCACCTAATCATCAATTCATCTATTGTTTATAGCTGTGTAATTGCTATGAAAAAAATTTAAAAGATGACAATACTTTACATGTAAGTATCAAAAAATTATTAAGATAACCTAAGAAATTTGCCAGAATTCTGTTGGATTTGAAGATGGTGAGGGAGTTGGTAAGATTCTCTACATCTTAATAACATTTTACACTGATTTGCTAAGAGTTCATGGGTGAGCTTAACTTTTGTCAGTTGTTAGCTGTTATGTGGAACGGTAAGAATTCATACGTGTTTTGAAGAAAGCTTAAAGTTTGTCCTACAAGAGAAAAACTAGAAAATACTATATATGTTTTTTTATAGGGAAACTATAAGATTTCTCTTATAAAATGAGCAGGAAAAAAAAAAACTCAGTCCTGAAATACAGATGGATAAGGATATATGATAAATGGGCCTAAAGAACAGACAGTTATTGTGGGTTGAACAATAGATCTGCTGAGATAGTGAATGTAGGTGTAGTCATATAACAATCGGGAATATGTGAAAGTTTTACATATTTCTAATGTGTTTTAAGTCAATCTGTTCATGCTATTTTCCTTTAAAATTTACATGCTTTTGTATTGCACTTATATTAAGAGTTGGATGCCTTCTTGTAGCTTGAAAAGTCAACACTTTACCTACTCTATTTTTTTAAATTTTTAAATTTTTAAAAAAGCAAAACAGAAAAACAAGGGTAAAAATGATACAGAATTTCAAAAAAAAAGTAGGGAATTAACAGTAGCTAATATGTTGCATATCATTTTATAAGTTGTTGTTCAGGATATAAAGTCTAGGCACCAAAGTGATCAAACAATGACAGCACAAACTGTTCCTTTTGATGAACTAACAGAGATTAGTAGTAAAGAAAGTGCTCAAAAAGACAGAACATCTAGGATAGGGGAAAGTTAAAAAAAGAAGAAAGGAAAAGACGGTCTGTATGTTGGTAAACACATATAAATGTATGTTTGTATATGTATGCTACCTGCTCTATTCTCTTGCCTTTTATGCAGCAATTGTTGGTGAATGTGATTCAATCTCATCTCCAATCACTCTGTCTCACGGATTACTGTGATGTTGCTTTGCTCAATTGTATGGCACAGATATCGTTTGTCTGAAAACTTTTCCCACCCCATAGTGCTAAGTTCCTAAGCATCCTTTGCATTTTAACATTAGAAGACCTTCTTTTCACTGAACAAATTAAATTTCACCTGTGATATGCTCTACAAGGAATATCTTCATGTAGTGCATGTGTGGGTGAAATAGCAATTATACATTGTTAGAAGTTGAGTCCCCTAATAGTGATGTAGATAGGGGTGATGGGTTTTTATGAAGATAATTTTAGGAAGACAATGGAAGTGAAAGAGACAAGATATAAAGGGAAAACAAAAAAACATGCTGGAGAAAAGTTGATCTACTACATAGATGATCCTACATTCTTCCAAGGAGGGGCTGTGTAACACCTTTTCAGTCAACATTTGGTGATAAGCATGATTTACTGAGAGCTACTCTCATACGTTCTACACCTAGTGAACTCCAACGTAGGCCAAGGGCAATAGTATGAGATGAGAGCAACTGTGCGTGGTTATCAGGCAACCATTAAGATATGTAGGGGAATAATGCCTGACACCGCCATTAAAGTCTGTCTAGGTAGACAGGGAACTAACAGCATTCACCACATGTTTATCTAAATGCTCTTTTGGGTAATGTGTATCTTTCTAAATCTATAGAATGAAAGCTATGAAAACCAATATGATGTTTGCTTTTATTTGACACTTTACTCTTTGCACACATTACTAGGGCAGACACAAAAGTTAGTTATATAAATAAGGGAAGGATCAGCCCTCACCTTCATTTGGTAAACTTAGATAATGTAAAATTGTAGGAAATTCAAATATTTTTAAATTTTTAGCTTATGAAGATAACTGATAAATTCAACAAGTCATTGTCTAGAAACTTAGTAAAAAGATACAAATAATTTTTCCTCCACAAATACAGTAAATCATAGAATACCATAATTAAAGTGGTCATTAAATGTATAGAGACAATGTACCAATAAATGCTTGGTATTTCTATTCTGTGTCTGTGTATCCCTGCATTAACCCTTCAAGTTTTAAGACCAAATCAAGACAATCCAACATCCCAGATGTTAGATATTCTTTATTTTACTCTATTGGTAATACAGAAAGCAAATAATGACTAAATCTTAATATTGAGATTTAGCTTAGAGCAAAACTATGAATTTTATCCTGCCTTAGTTTAATTAGTTGTTTAATCAGTGCTTTATCTACCTGTACACATCTGAAAGAAAGAGTACAAAACTTAATGAGGGATAAATAGAAATCTTTGAGTAAATGTATTTGTTCCTAGAAATAAATGTATTTAATAAAATGACATTATTCGGTATGGAGAAATTAGGGCAAATGCCTCTTCTTTCATTTTGCACAAATGAAAAGCATTACTAATACACTGACATTTCCCTGCTTCACTTAGATATGGCAAGAGCTGTCCCATAATTGCTTGCCACTTAGTTACCTTCAATCAATCAACTTTGTCAATCATAGTAGAGTAACTTGGCTCTCTGCTGAAAGGGAGAAACTTGAAATCCTACTTGGTGCTGTTGTCATCTAAGAAACTGAATAATTATCAAAATTGCAGATGACACATACACCCAGAATAAATATAATGAAAACTTAAATTGTGGTTTGGGAACATAGTAGAAGACTGTATGGCAACGAGGCTGGAGAAATTGATAATTGCATATTACACAGCAGGGTTACAGATACTGCTTTTGTCAGTACTTGAGTAAAGCAAAAGGAGGAAGCAGAGCTGAAAACAAGGAAGCTATATTTTGTTCCAGTCTCAACTAACATTTCTACCAAAACTTCAAAGGAATTCGAAGAAAGATTGGCCCATTGGAGATTACTGGAACTGAAACAAGATGGCCGACTCTATGCATTCTTAAGTTCGTCAGCCCTTAGGTGCTGGCCAGCTGGGAGAGTGTCCACAAACCTAGGTTTGGTAACTGCTGTCATTTTAGGAAAGGGAGCTGACAGCTCAGAGTCGTTCTCTGCAAAATTCCAACAATCTGGGTATTAATAAATCCTTTATTCCTGGAGAGAATTCTGGATATGAGTGGTGCATCATGATAATCAGGCAATGATGTGAAAGGAACACTTGTAAATATCCTGAACAAAAGGCCTTAGATAGAAATAATACATTATTGTAACGTCATTTGTATGGAAAATGCAATAGGACAATCATCATACAGTGCCATAAATCAGGATGGTGATTACTATTGATAGTACACTGAAAGGATTATTTGTAATTTGTCCCTTTACAGATGTGATATGCATGAGTGTATCCAGTCAGCCATGATCAGGCTGGTTTATAAGAAGGCACATCTCCGTCAATCTTACCTTCAGCATTTAAGCATATGTTGGAAAAGCAATGCAAAATGCATCGCTAAGTAGGCACATTCTTCTCATAATGGAGATAACATAATTTTAAGGCCATGATGTTTGGTAGCATTTTTACCTCAGACAAATATATTTAGCAAACATTTGCTATTTGGCCTTTATTTCCCAAACCTTCACCATATGTCAGACACTGAGTCATTTCTGGAGTGGAGAAAATGATGAAGGATATGCCCCTGACCATGAATAACCCAAAGCCTCAAAAGGAAGACAAGTAAATTATTGTGAGCCAATGATATGGATGCTAATTGTTAGTAGGTATGTGGTGCTATGTACTGGCAATGAGAACGTAACCCTATCACTAATTAAAGATATTATTGGGATCAGTATGAGGCACTTTAAAGAAGCTGCTGCTAAAATGTGTTAGAAAGCATTAGGATTGGAAAAATGAAAGAAGAGTAAATACAGGTTGGGTCTGGAGTGAAACAGAAAAGGGTAAATCCAATCACAATTTTAAAACACTTGTTTAAGCCCGCGGCTTTGCTTTCAACGTAAGACATGGGAACGTCTCATTACTTAAAGCTCTGATTTCATGTTAAAATGTTATCCCAGCTTTCTTCTCCTGGACAAGTTATATTTTTCCAAGGTGTTGAAAAATTGCATCCTATATCTTTCTTCACTATTGACAAATGGTTAAATGGGAAGGAAGGTCAGAAAAGAAAATCAATGCAATTTTACAGTCCTCATTGCTAGGTCAGCCATGTCTTCCCAGTGCATAGGCAAGCGGGTTTCCTTGCTTTGAGCAAGGCTTTTAAAAGGTTGTTTGCTGGCTGACCTGTCAGCTCAGGAGGAGGAAAAATTGGTTTTCAAAATCTATCTCTACTGCAAAAAAAATAAAAATAAAAATAAAAAAGTAAAACCTCATGTGCCACATCTATAATTCTATTTTAAATTATCATCATTAATACTGAATTAAGCAGGATACAGTGATCATTCTCATTTAAAATTATTTTAAGAAACTAAAAATTTGCAGCTGGAAGGGTCTTTGGGGATTATCCATGTCAAATAACCTTTCTCGCTTTATTTTATAAAAATGAAAATTTTTGCAAAAAGAAGCCAAATGACCTGCTCCAAGGTGACAGATTAACCTGGCAGTCAGACCTGAGCTCAGTCCCAAAAGAATGCATTGAGAAGTCCAGGTATTTGAATTTACAGGGCCAGTTCGAGTAGTTTATTTTGAATACCAATTGTTTACTCCTTTAAACTGGAAACCTTTTTATGTTAAAGCTTTGGTATAATTATAATACCGTATCTATTTATGTGTTGCTATTTCTGTGTGTAAGGGTGTGTTTGGGAACAACTACTTTTCATGCCTTCTGATCAGATCACCCCAGACTGGTGGCTGTTTACACTAGCTACACATTGAACCAAGATAGCTTTTGAAAAAGCAATGTCCACACTCTGTTCCTCAGAGATCTTAATTGCTTGAGATTGGTTTCTGGCATCTATGAATCCCTGAGGTGAGTCTAACACCATTCAGGATAAGAAAAAACAGCTCTCATCCAGCCTCCTACTCTGGGTTCAGTTGTGCAGAAGTTTCTTCATATTTATGAGCTATCTATACTGCTAAATATTTAACAGTGTCTTCACATGGACTAATACTTAAGTAAATCTATGTTAAAAATAAATGTTATGTCACTATGATAAATGATAAACAACTACTGCTTTGAGAAAATGAAATAAATGTGACAGAAGGAAAACAATATTACTAATTACTGACTAGATGCCATTCCTCATGTGAGATTTTAATTATGAAGCCCGGTTCTTTGCCACATTTATAATTAGCACATATTAGGTAAATGTTAAAATCAGTCAAATGACAGAGAGCAAGACATTCTTTTTGATATTAGTAAATGGATTACGAGCTACAGATGAAAGGAACACTTTTCTCAAAATCTCTTATATAAAAAATCCTCTCAAAAAATATCCTCACAGTGGCAGGGATAATTGTCTGACACATAAGGAATTTACCTTTTAACCAATAGCATAAAGTAGAAGGAGTTTCTTTCCATTTCAGGATGTGTATAAGGTCATTGAACTTGAGTCTTGGACTTTTTATTCTCAACTTGGCTAAAGGTCATCTTTCACTGAATAAGGTTAGTGACTATTCCTCCATGTTCAATTCCTCTAGTAGGTTGCTTCTTCTTTGAAAGTGAAACTATGGCAAAATGGGGCATGATATATTCAATTCGTTCCTTTATTTCTCCAGAGTTTCTAAAATTAGCCTGCTACAGTTTTCAGGTTTATGTAAATTGCTTTAGAGTTGGGTTTGAAGAATTCTAAGGAGAATTTGAACCTGGAAAATGAAGTTGGCTGCTTTCTACTGTCTCATAACTGAAAATAAATGTAAATGAAAGAGGATCCAAGTGAACACATAGTCCATGGAGGCATGTTCTAACAAAAAAAGCTCTTCAGTGATCACCATAAAAAGGGAAACAGTGAAGATTTGTCACAAGGGAAGGTGTTAAGGGGAAGTCCAGCATCCGTGTGACAATCATGTTATATGGTCTACTTGATTGACCCTTGAGGTGCCTATTATAAGATAAGTAAATCACACTTTTGAGTTTACTAGGCAGATCATGGAGGCATGACTTGGGGTACAATATATGGCATGTGGCCTCTTCCCTTCTGGAGTTGTTTCCCTACTCTATGTCATGGCCACTAAGGCTTTACCGCACCCATCTGCCTTGATATTCCCACCTTGCAGCCACTCAACTGTGGACTCTAACCTCTGAAACCAGGAGTCAGATGAACCTCTTTTCTTTAAATTGTGAGTATTGGGTATTTTGTCCAACAACAGGAAAGTTCACTAACACCATCAGTCACAACTCAGAAGTGTATGTCACACACTTTTGCATCAGAGTTGTAATTCTAATGCTTTTTAGAGGATCCACTTATAATGACATCTTGTGTTTGGAGAGCCTTAACGGATCTTATCAAGACAAAGCATCCTAACTTGCATCCTTACAGCTGCAGCTTGATATGATTTACAATGAAATACCCTCGGTGGCTTGTCTGTTTAGTTTTACCTATCTTTTTTCTGTTCACTTGGTCTCCATTTTTTGCTTATATTAATTGATCAGGCATCACTACTACTTCTTTCATATACAAGAAAACAGTTAATGTGAGACACCTCTTTTTATTTGAAATGATATATGTACACCCTCAACTCAAAAGTTACTCCTCACCTTCATCTTCCAGAAAAGGATGGGACTTCCTAAATCCTTTCCCCTTCACTCCTGGGAGCAGGTCTGCATAAAAAATTCTGGACAGATATGATGCAGATTTGCCTGGATGTACCTAAGTGATATTCTCAGCTCATAGGGAGTATGAGCGACAACAGGAATTAGGGATAAGTCCCACTTATAATAATGGATGCATATCTCAGAGTTAATTTTCCTTCTCAAAATTCCCTACAGAAACAACCACAGGTCATATACTTTCTCTATTCAATAAACACTTCACAAGGATTTACAGGGTAAACTAATTTTAAGGAAGTGGACAATGTCAGTTAACAAGGTACTTCCCTGCTCTTTGGAGCCATGATTCTTGAATTTAGCTGCACATTTTTATCATTTGAAAGAGGCTTAATAATAGCTTAAATCTGCTAGAGGTGTATTAGATCCATATATTCAGGATACAACTTAACATGACATATTTTAAACTATCATGACTAAAAACATAATAATTTTATAACTCTGTACTTTAGAAGTATTGTGCATCCATTATTATTTAGGGTTTTGTATTTTTTCACATTTTATTTTAGCTCCTAAAGTCACTGTATGAGTTACCCTTTAACTGGCCTTTTAATATTTTCACAGATTTCTGACAATAGGTGGGAAGCACTATATAGCAATCTGCAGGCATACCTCCAAAACTATTTTACACCTCTTAAGATATAAGATTTTTTTTCCTCTATGATCTTTATAATCTTCTTCAAATTTGAATTATAATTTTACTTCCTTTCCTGTTGGGCTTCAAACTTTTAATCTCTTTCCATTTTATGCAGACAGCAAAGCTCCACATCACTAAAAAAAAAAAAAAAAAGGTTTGACCCTGCTTTGCCATGGTCCTGAGGCCATCTTATGTTACCCAAAGTAACATAACCTCTGCCTCTGTCTCTGTTTCTGTCTCTGTCTGTCTTTCTGTCTTCCTCCCTTCCTCTCTCCCTCCTTCCATGTCTGCCTCCCTCTTCATTTCATTTTCTATTCTTTCTTTAAATAGTCAGAGTCATTCTTCAAATCCAAAGAAATATTTCTTTTCACCACTCATCCCATTTTTCTCTATCATAAAACTACAAAACTAGCTGAATATGAGTAAAAACAGTCTCACTGTCTTTCTCTCTCTTACAGTATCATATGCATCTAGAAGACAAATGTTTTTTTTTTTTTTTTTTTTTTTAGATAATTTAAAATTGAAGAAGGGAAGAAAGGGAGCAAGGAAGGTAGGCAGGGAGGGAAACATACTTCCCCCCAAAATTAAGTTAACATGTCTTAATAAAACACCCTCCAAAAATGATACTTTATTTTCACAAAATTATCTATTCTGAGAAAACAATATAATTTGGGGAGAAAACAGTGTATCTGTATAAATATCCACATTCTCACATATTTCAGTAATGTAGACATTGTCTTATTTATAACTCTAGTGGACATTTTAAAAGTTTTGAATGGTATATATATATATATATATATATATATATATATATATCCCTTTTTTAATGAGGACCATTTCTCCATAACTATACTTTTCCTTTTTTTCATTGGTTCTATGTAAAAACTATATATTTTACCACAAACGATTTTTGTTCAACAATTATTTGGTAAATTTAGGAAATAATAACACGATTAGCATGCAAATTTATAGTCAATAAGGACAGAGAGCAGAAATCTTTGTGTTTTGTATTAAAGTCAGTATTCTTAGCTAACATGCAGGTAAAGATAATCTCTATTAAATGTTATGTCATATAACTCAAAAGGATCTTGATCTCGATGCTTTTTTACGTGCTGTTAAAATAGTCATCATGACTGACATGTTACTTTAGAGGAATGAAAAGCATTTAATAGTTTACAACAGAGTAGTGTCCTTAGTATATAAAATTTTAAACTAAAATGGGAACATTCTCTCAAGTAAAATGAAAATAAGAAAATGCCACTTTTATATATTTGTATAAAGAAAAGGAAAGTGATAGGGATTGTTCTGTAAGGATCTAGCTGTGCTAGAGAATGCATATTCTTCAATGCAGAACTGTAATTTTGTGAAAATATTTTCAGTTGGTGAAAGAGCAGATATGTGACATACAGAAATTCAGCTCTCTTTGCTATTCCTTAAAAAGAAATTGTAACACTAAGGCTCTTTCCTTTTCTCCTTGCTGTCTGCCTCTGAAATCCCCTTATCCTCTTCTGATAGACAGACACAAATTGAATCACCAAACACACGCGCGCGCGCGCACACACACACACACACATTAAAACCTAGGCACCAATACCCTTTGTCACCAAACTCTGTCTTGCCACTGCCATCTTGTGGGCAGGATGCCACAGTGCAGCTTGTCTGGCCGAAAAAAAACAGAGTTGGTATCTATGATTAAAACAGAAATCCTGAAGCTAACAGGCACTTGAAAGAGATAGAGGGGCTGGGGGTATAGCTTAGCGGCACAGTGCCTGCCTGACCAGCACATATCCTGAGTTCGATTCCTGGTGGAAAAACAAAAAAACAAAACAAAAAAACAAAAAAACAAAACAAAACAAAACAAAACAAAAACAGGCAAGACAAACAAGAAAACTAGATCTACTGTCCTGAAATTCTAAATACTCTGTGATGCTTTAATTATAATCCTAAGGATAGGACGCCCACAGCAGACATCATACAGCAGAGTGAGTTTCTCAACAGCAGGCCCAATCTTTGAGCAAGATAGTGTTTTGCTGTGTTCGTGGTGGTAGCGTGAGGGACTGATTATTGTACAGTAAGACACTGAGCAGTAGCCCTAGAGTCTACACAGTGGCACTCACCACACCCCTCCATTCATAGAAAGACAACCAACAATGCCATCAAGTTTTCGATATGCCTCAGGAATGGTGTTATGGTGAAGAGGGTCCGAGATTCTGGTTTAAATTCATCACTCTTAAGAACTGGATGTTTAGATATTTCTGTAAGAAATCCTATTCTCTCCCTTATTTTTCCAATCTTTCCTTGGCTTTTTGCTCATATTTTTCTCTCATTTTTACTACAGAATTAATTCAAAAATTCTTGAAGATATATAAATCTCCACAGTACTTTAATAATACTTAATCTTTGTATTTATGTTCTTAGAATGTCTTATCTCACTTATTAGACAATAAATCTATTGTCTAAACCATAAAAGACATCTGTTTTGCTTTCTATTAAAAGGAATTCCCATTATTTTAACTTATATCATACATGTTTGCAGTACACAATGATTACATTAACCACAGAGAATTGGCACATGTACCTGGCACATTTCAGTTCTTCTTCTTTGCCCCTTCCCTTCATTCCTTTTATTTTTTCAGCACCAGATTAATTTATTTCTCTTAAAAGATCTTAGAAAGTTAACTATCAAATACACAGATAGAAAACCAGACTAATAGGTCAAAGAATACATAAAACATGTAAGATATTTATACTAAATGAAGGTACACTTCTAGATATACTGTCCATACTGAATGTTTTTCATGAATTTTTGACACTAGCTATGCAATATTTGTAAATTTGGTGTGTGTGTGTGTGTATAAAGATTGATATAGTAAAAATATGAAAAGTAGCAACATGGAATTTCAGAATGTATATTAACACATCAAAATCTACAGAAGTCCTTTAACTAACATAGCTATTTAATGAGGTTTTTATTCTCTTTCAAATAGCTTTGACTATGTCAATGGATAAATTGATCACAGAGATTACTTATGTTAAGGCATATTTAAAATCAGCTTTCTTTCTTTTCCCTTTAGAAAGTATTATTTAGAATCACATTAATTTGTGTTAGTAACAGCAGTGTGCTATTGACCAGGAAGACAGTTCCATTCAGAGTCGTCACTGGCAGTGTAAGATTAGACTTAAAATATGACTGCACTGTGTATGAGGATTCTAGAGTTAGAAATGAAGTGTAGGTGTGATGAGAAGCATATGAAATGAAAGAGGGCACCGAATATTGTCCACATCACAGTGTGGTGGAAAAAGGACTGGTAATTGTGTTTGTATTTGTTTATAAATAAAACTTTGGTTAAGTTTTAATACTAGAAAGACACTTTTAATCTGGGGGCAAAGGCCGTGCGTGGTGGCGCACGCCTTTAATCCCAGCACTCGGGAGGCTGTGGTAGGAGGAGCGTTGTGAGTTCAAGGCCAGCTTGGGCTACAACGTGAGCGCAAGGCAGGCCTGAGCTACATAGTGCAACCCTGCCTCAAAAAACCAGGGCCGGGAGTTTGGCTCAGTGGCTTAAGCATCTGTGTGGCAGGCGCGAGGCTGTGAGTTTGATCCCCGGTGCCACAAAAAAAAAAAAAAAAAAAAAAAAAAATCTGGGGGAAAATTTCATGAACTCCATCATGAACAGATTAGAGTGGTTAATTCTGAATGTTTTCTGAGCTTTTACATTGCTTGAACATAAAGCGGACACTGGCAGGGCTGAGATATGTGCACAGCTCATGCATGTGACTCTGCACTTCATCTTGGTTGTTTTTCATGTTTTCCATCTGCATGAAACACTATACAAATTTATTTGCTGCTCACAGATGGTAACTACTTTAAACTATACTTAAAGCTTTTCTGGCATACATCAGCAAGGGATTGTGGATGGAGGGAGCCCCACATAGTATGTTTGTAGGTGGTATTTACAAATGTTGAAGTGATTCTTGGATTGGAAGGACACCAGATAAACTTGAACACAGATATGTTTATGTTCCACGACTCTCACACCTCCATTTAGAAATGTAACCTCGCTTGCTTACCACACATCACATTGAGAAAGATATGTTTGGTTAATAATATTAAAGTAAATAACTGATACTAGCTTAAAAGGAGAAATCTTCTTAAGTCAAATCAAGGCTAAAAGTATTACACTTCAAGACCAAATCCACTACAGGTAGCTCCTCAAAGTAAAATGTAAAATATTTTTTGAGATAGGAAAATTTTACTCTACCTGCTAAGACAAGGAGTTCTATCACAGGAAGGAAATGTCTATGCATTTCACGTTTGTTTGCAACTCTTGTTTCTATTTCTACCCAGGAATTTAGAAAATAGGACATATCCATTGTGTCACATACAATCATTTCCCTTGTGAATTGCAAATGAGACAACTCTAGTTACGAAGAGACACTTTAAATTAAACCCAACAATACATCACATCTTCACAAATTGCAGTTATACGCTAATAAATACACACGCAGGCATACAAAAAATGGGAACACATTCTGCAAACAATTCCTGAGCACTACCCTCTGTAAACAAAGTTAGGTGCTAAGGATGAAGCAAACAGGGAGTCTTATGAAACTAGGAGCCACGGACCTAGAAAGAGAAGACATTACAGCAAGGAGAAAGCAAGTCCTGTTGTACAGGGGCACTTTAGAGTAGAACAGGTATGGTCCGAAGTAGGAGTGATCCATCCTCACGGATGAACCACACTGGTACCTGAGGAAGTACCAGGATTTTTACAGGCAAAACAGGAAATGAAGCCGGGCGTGGTGGCGCACGCCTTTAATCCCAGCACCCAGGAAGCTGAGGTAGGAGGAGCGTTGTGAGTTCGAGGCCCGCTTGGGCTACAACGAGAGCGCCTAGCCGGCCTGAGCTACACAGTGCGACCCTGCCTCAAAAAACCAGGGCTGGGAGTTTGGTTCAGCCGCTTACATGCCTGCCTGTCAGGCAGGCGTGAGGTTGTGAGTTCAATCCCCGGTGCCACAAAAACAAAAAACAAAAAACAAACAAACAAAAAAACAGGAAATGATATGTCTCAGGTAAAGGAAATAGTTGGAATAAAACCAAGTGTGTGGAAAAGAAACTTGAAAGAGAGATGTGTTGTGAGGCCTTAAGATGTCAAAACTTGTTTGACAAAAGAATCTAGAGAATAAGTTTATCCTTAATATTGTTTGAAGAACGTTTTGCAATTTAAAAATCAGACCATCAAATTTTTAATCAAATATGCACAGAGATCCATAACTAAATTAGTTAAAAATAAGATTGAATTGTTGCAGAAGATTGTGTCCATAAGTTTTTACCTCCTGGGGGTCCCTTTCATCATATGTCATTTCACAACTGCAACAAATCCTGTGGGTAAGTAAAACTCAGAACAGTGCCTTAGAATTAAGTCTAGAGTAAAACTCTTAGAAGAGAAATATACCCTAAAATATAATGTAAGAAAATAACCTCGGCCTATATGTGACTTTAATTTTTTGTAGTACTCATATTAAAAAGTCAAAATATTGAAGAGGTGAAATTAATAGTGTGGTTTACTCAATGAACTATATCTAAAGCATCATATTTTTCATTAAATCCTCACAGTTATTTAGATATCTTGCATTCTGTATTTCAGCTACTTTATTGAAATCTGAGTAGTATTTTCATTGATAGCAAGTCTAGATTTGAACTGGTCAGTTTTCAAATAAATCACCCCTTGGTATCTGTGGTGGATTGATAACTGGTGGTCAACTCGTAATACCAGCTGAACTGAATCAGCATGGTGTTGAGCATGGATGGCTCCCCTAAGAATTTGGTGCCAACATAAAAGGGAGAACTGGAGAGGTAGAAGTGTTGTTGTTTGGTGCTGTTAGTTCTCCTGTTGCTGTGGGTTCTCCCAGAGGAGCTTGTCGAGCTTATTTCCTGATATGAACTTGGCAGTTCTTATCCTCAGAAGAGCTCGGATTCTTCTTGTTGCTGAGAATAGCTGCAGTTCACTTTGGAGGAGCTCTGGTCCTTATGTTGATCATCACTTCCTGGATCTGGAAGGGAAGATATGTGCTGCTCAATCTCCAGGAGACGCTTGTCATGTTGGCTTTGTGACATCTACTTCGCTGTTCTCGTCATCGGAGGAGCTTGGGACCTCGTTGTAGCTGAGGATGGCCGTGGTACTTTTTGGAGGGGACACTGGTTCTTACTTGGAGCGTTGCTTCTTCCTGACTCCAGTGCAGATCCCTCAACCCACTGGAATGGATCTTTCAGCCTGCTGGCACAAACTTTCTAGTTTTCACCACCGACCTTTGCACCTTCCCAGCTCAGATCCACGAAATAGACTTCCATGAGTCATCATGGTGGGCTCTGGGCCTCCAGTTGAACTCGTGGAAGGCATTTTCGTGGGCTCTAGGTCTTCGGTTGAACTCATGCAGGATACTGCCATGGGATCTAGGTCCTCAATTGGTTTCTTTAGTGTGTGGACATATTTCCTGCTCTTTCTTTGTGTTTGATTCCTTGGGTGACCATTATAAATCATACTATAAACCATGTGTCCTGTATTGTCTTGTTCTCTTTGCAATCCCTGTGTACAATAGAATCCATTGGAGGATACCAATATTGAAAGACACTGAAGACTGTAACATGAAATAGTTAAGTATTTGCATATAATGTGTGCATTCCTCTCATACGATTCAATAGTCTCTAAATTGCCAACAATGCATAATGCAGTGTTATGAAAATGGTTGTTTCATTATTTTGAATATGATGTTATTATATGAAAGTGTCTATACATGTGCAGTACAGGCAAGTATGTTTCCTGAAAATGTATAACTGATATGAAAACAGAAAAGTTGTGCATATCAATGGGGTACCATACAATGTTTGATACATGGATAATGTTTAAATTGTATTAAACATATTTATCTCCTCAAATATTTACCAACTGTTTGTGATGAAAACTTTCAAAATCCTTTGTTCTAATTTTTTGTGATCTACGGTACATGACTATCATCACCATACTGTGCATAGTATTCCAGCACTTCATTCTCCTCACTATCAGCAACTTATTTCTGAATATTTTTGACCTGTCTATGGTTGAGTTACAGATCAGAATTCAAAAATGCAGAAAAAGAGCAATTGTCCTCAACAGTCACAAGTGATGTTCTGTTCTGTTTGTTTTGTTTTGTTTTATTATAATGGGGGTTGAACCCAGGACTTCCCACTGAGCTACATTCCCTGCTTTATTTATTTTTTTTATTCTGAGACAGGATCTTGGGGATTACAGGCGTATGGTAACATGATGGTTACTGACTATTATACTGGAAAGCATGTAAACATGTATAACTAGAATTACTTGGATCTTTATACAGATTCTAAATTACTTTAGTTATCTATTTTAAAGTGTATGAAGTTTCTGTATATTTTCCTAACATTATGGTTTAGTATTTTTTCTGATTTTATCATCTATCTATCTGTATATATATATATATATATATTTTGTTTTTGTTTTTTTTTTGTTTTTTTGTTTTTTTGTGGCACCAGGGATCGAACTTATAACCTCATGCCTGTCAGACAGGCACTTAAGCCACTGTGCCAAACTCCCAGCAATCATCAATATATTTTAATTTAAATAATATTTCCTGCTTTGTTTGCAGATGTGTTGATATGCATGTGTGTAATACATATCAACATTAATTATTTGTAAATAATTAATATTTAACTTCTTTCTGTATATTGTAGTTTATATACAAAATGAATTTGTGTTAATCTTGCATTCTAGAACCTTGTGAAATTCATTTTAATATGCATAGTTTTGTTTTTATTAGCTTTTTCAGATTATTAGATTTTCAGTATCAATCACCAGACACTTTGTAAATAATTAATATTTAACTTCTTTCTTTCAAATCATTTTTTTCCTTTTACATTAATCAAATGACTAGAATCTCTAATACAACACTAAATAGTAGTGAAGCAGAAATAGCTTCCACTTATTCCTATTACTAGAGACAAAGTGATCAAAATTTCCTCTTACTTATGATACTGGCTACACTTAGTTTCCCCTACCATAATTTGAGAATGTTTGTTTTTGTAATTCTTTTCTATTTTCATTCCATTTTACATTTATTTGTTTGAAAATTGTGTAATATATGGATGTTGACTTTTTTCAAGTATCTTTTTTTACATTTATTTGTTTGAAAATTGTGTAATATATGGATGTTGACTTTTTTCAAGTATCTTTTCTATCTACTGTCTTCCCTCCATCTTCTCTTCACAAAACCGATTCATGGCCAAATTAAAATGTCATCTGTATTTCTGAAATAAGTGTCTGGGTTTTTGAAAGAAGTATTTTAAATGGGGAAATATGTGTTTGGATGCATAAATATGTTTGTTCACGTTTACTTAGTCACGATGCTATTATTGGTTTTAAGTTACATTAATTGATTAGGTTAGACTTTTAAGTTAGGTTTTAAGATAAAACTAATGTCAGATTGATGATGCATATTTTAGTGTTCTCTTTAAGTCTTATTTCACTAGAGAGGTTTCAGTCTGGTGGCTATAACCACAACATGTTCATCATTACAGGCAACAGATGCTCTCCCTTTACTTCTCGTAGTCAATTTCTTCTTTTGAGATTGTCTATCCATCAATATTCTTGGACTCAATCACCTTGGACCAGACCCATCAAAGACTCTGTTGGCAATGTCAATGGGACCATTTGCAACCTAATTAATCTATCTTTGTGGTGCCTCAGAACAGCACATACACTGCCTTAATTGCTACAATCTCACACTCACTGGGGACCACAAACAGAGAATAAGCAGACTCTCATGCCCCCCGCATCTCCTGTATTAGCATCATTTACTGCAAGATTAATGAGAGAAGCTGAGACAGCCAGAAGCATAAAAGAAAACCGTAGATTTGGGCATTAGAAAAGGCAACTTAAATAAAGCACCTTCTGAACTATCAAAATCAGCATTTTGGGATAATACTTATTTTGGCTTTTTTATTTTTTATTTGCATATTTTAGATACAGTACTTATTGTTAATGAGCTAAATGAACAATGATGTATGATATTAGCATTATTTAACAAGAAATCTCAAATCAAAAGTATTTCTTTAAATGCTTAAATATATTTTATATAAATAAATCAAATTACTTATATTTTTAGATTACAAATTAACATATTTAGTATGTCAAATGAAGTCCATGTAAAAAAAGAGAATGTTTAGATTTTTAATTTTTTTAAAATAAATGTTGTAAGATGGAGTAGTAAAAAATATAATTATTAACTACCAGATAAATTAAATCAGAGAGACAGTACCCACAGATATTAGCAGCAATGAGAACACATACACGCAAATAAAGCAGCAGCAAGAATTCTTGAGTGCTGGATATTAAATCTCAGCTTTTTAAAATTTGAAGAATGTTCCTGTTGACATTTCAGTCTTATTAAACAAGTTATATATATAAAATGTTTCGTATCCAAACTTAAGTATAAGTGCATGCTCTAATATTCTAATTATCAATAAAGGGATAAGTATGTTAACTCATTCCTTAAAATGAAATAGTCTCTAATATCATATTATATTCAATGTTAATTGCAACAATTCCATTGACTTTTAATAAGTATGTGTGCAGAATGAAATCCAATTCACCTCATGTGGAAAGAATTAAGGAGCTAATGTTCACAAGCATAGATGTGACCATGTAAGTGATTTTCATTTTGTTCTATTCCCCAGTGTTCAGGAGAAGGGTATGGAAGAAGTTCAAGTTTAACTCTGTACCTGTGCCTCCTTAATGATTATGTGGGTAAATGGACGACAGAATAATCTGAAACCATTGGGTTGTTTGCAAGTATTCATTTTTAAAAATGTATTTTTTGCACTGTGTCCAATAATAAACTAGGACTGAGCAGTTAAAAAAATGTACAGAATAACATGGGTCAAATTACTTTAGACATAAGCAAGCCAAAAAGACTCCAGTGGTAAGTTTCAGGATGCTTATTATTCTCTCATTATCCAATCATGTTTATGTCATATCTGTCTCCCTATATCCATCTCCCTAATTTCTCCAAGGTATAGTCAGTTTTCAGCTTTCAAATGATAGGAGCAAGACAACAAATAATCAGATGCAATGCAGTATAAAAACTTTCATTATGAAGCAGAAAATAAAGTGGTTAGAAACCTAGATTAAAAATAATCACATAGTAGGAATGAATTTATATTAGCTGAAAAACTCCCTCTCTCTCTCTGTATGTAAGTATGTATGCATGTATATGTATCTATGTGTGTTTGTCTGTGTACACACTTCTATACAAATACATACATCTACACCTATTCAGTCATAGTTACTGATAAACTAAACAAGCATGGCACTGTACTTCATGGAACTTACATACTAATGAGGATGTATAAAAAAAAAGATTTTAGAAAAGCTTTACATATTCTAAAAATGATAATCGAGAAAGTAAAGACCACTAAAATATACTAATCCTAGGAAGAAGACACAATGCAAAGGGAAGACTGTTTCAATGGATGGGACAGTAATAATGAGGCATTTTAGAAAACTGATGATATCATTTAGAATCGACAAAGGATTTAGTATACCAGAATGAAGAGCATAAAGCAGGAAGTGAAACATGACAAGTAGCTCAGTGTAGAAGGTCTTCTGTGATAGTCTATAGGTTTAGTATAAATACTGTCATCAAATGAAACCATTGAACAATTTTATGCAGTGGAGTATCACACCAAAGTCAGGTCTGCAGAGATCGCTTTTGCCTGCCACTCATGTGGATGATATTTTGCGGTAGTGGCAAGAGATAAGAGGATGAGTAGTTTGGATGAGAAACAATGTCTCTAAAACTCATCTCATAAACTGCCATGGGTGGTAGAAAAATACGTACAGAGTACAATGAATTCTGATTGTTCAAAGCATTGGACACAAGGTAAAAGAGATGTAAATCATTAATGATACAACTTCTACTCCACTCCTTAAAAGAAATAAACTAAAATTCACTATTTGAAGTACACGTTAGATTTAGTGATACTCTCAACAAACAAACAAATAAACAAACAAAAAAATCCCTATTAACACACACTCTTTGATTTGCACCACAAAGTCCAGAGAAGCTTTGTGTAAAACTTTATTTATGCAGGCTCCTAAACAGGTGGTTTCCTATTTTAGGTCTATGAAGTTCAGCGCCTTTTTCATTGAAGTCACTGATGATTGCCACGAAATATTTCAGGAATCAAATCAGTGCTCAGAACAGAAAGAGCTGAGATTTTTGTTTCCTTTTGAATGCAGCAGCATCTAAGCCCTTGCACAAAACCCGGATGTCCCACATAGTGTGTGTCCTGATAGTGCAGTCAAGTTAGATTAATTGTAATAAACAAAAATTGTCACTAAAGTTCTCAGCTGATGCCTCTAATATTGTGTGAATACATTTTATTTTCTAACACTATGAAACAGCCAAGAGTATAATAAATTACTTACCTAAGCCCTTTGAGGATTTTTGCATAATTTACAAAAACAAATTGATTTCAGTGGAAAAGCTGCTAATTTACATGGGTAGGAAGTGTTTTCCTTGGTGTGATGAATTTAATTTCAATTTCCCTGTTTGCATGAATTCACTCCAGTAATTCATCACTGTTAGATTAAACTACAACTATGTTTTACTTGAGTGGGCCCCTAACACTCAATATATATGACTAAAAAATAAATTGCCCCCAGAGTACGGCTATATATTATATATAGTACATGATTGTTAAGATATCTGTAACAGAATAAATAATTTTTTAAAATGGAAAATATAGGAATGCAATAATTCAAAATATAAACAAAGAATTTTTGTACATTTATTCAATTATTTTCAGAGGATTATTTTGCTTTTTATCTTTTCTAAAAGAAAGACATATATTTGTGTTGAATATATACCCATTTGTGGCTTGTGTACTTTACATTTATCATGTTAGTCTTTAGACATTTTTACCTATATTTATGGATATATAAGTAAATAAATAATGTTAGTATTCTAACATAACCAATATCTATCTCAGAATTTGAGAGTGACTCACTTCAGTAGTTTTGTTATAGAATTTTAGCACCAGGTCACAACTCAACTGTTTTTGGAGCTACAATCCTCTCAGTGTTCGACTTGAGCTGGAGAATTGATTGCCAACTTCGTTCAAGTGGTTGCTGGCAAAATTTCAGTTTGGCACTGACTTTTGGCTGTTGACTACTCTCCTTCTCCAAGTGAGCTTCTCCATAGGTAGTCTAAGTGTCCTCACAACATGGCAATTGGCTTCACCCAAAGTAAGTGATCTGAGAGTGGAGAGAGAAGAGAACAAGGAATACACTAGTCTTTCACAAGCTAATCTCAGAAGTATCAAACTATCACTTCTGCTGTATGCTATAGATTTCAGAGTCCAACAGCTCTACAGTGTAGAAGGCACCTCTACAAAGCTATGAACAGTGGGAAGCAGTTATCGTCTTGGGAACTGATTACAAGTACCAAATCTACACCACAATTGAAATGCTGTTAGTATTGTAAAATTGTCTTTAAGAAAAAAAAAAGGTTTATTTATAAAAGTGCCAAGATCTTCAGTGATTAGAATTAAAGTGACTACCTCAACATGTATGATCTGAACAATTAATTTAATGCCATAGACAAAGTCTGTAATCTTACAAAATATTAACTGTGGAATAAAGTTCTTTGACCCTAAAGCCTTAAATTCTCTAGAGGCTATGTTTCCAGCTTTTCATAATATGTGATCTGTCTCTGGATCAGTTTGATAAGCAGAGAACATTTTATATAATTCTATTAACAATTGGCCATCAGAGTAATTCTGCCAAGATGTGGATAAGGAATAATTTAGATTTTAGTGAATATAGAAATTTCCAACAGTTACTTCAAAACGTAAGGGGAAACAGACGACTATCGGTTTTAACTCATCAGTAACTTGATATCAAATACTACTTTTGAACTTTCCCAAAACACCTACATTTTCATAGGCTTTTCACACTTTGTGTTATATCTGTAGCAATCATTTCTAAATTCATGGTAGCTGTGAAAAAGTCATGTAGAACCTGTCACAGCTTTTATTAGGAAAATAAAAACCATCTTAATATCATAGCCGACTTTCAATTCCATTCTGCATACTAGAGTAACAACAGCAGGAAAAGTAAAAAAAAAAAAAAATGCCTTACTAATGGGACTTTAGTACAAACTGGAAATGTTCTAAGTACTTTATATATATTAAATCATTTAAGTATATCTCTGTAATCATATGAGTTAGAAACGTGGGTCAACTTGATTCAACAGAAAAAGAAACTGAAATACAGTCAAGTCATTTGGAGCCTAAAATCACTTAAATACTGAGTGTACGGTTATTTCTCTAGGAATCCATACTGGATCCTATAATGGTAGAGAAATTTGTAACCAACATATAGGCTGCAGAAAGGATGAGGTTATGGACTTGAAACTTCTTTAGTTTTTTAAGCATAAGTAGACACAAGATAAGAGGGTTGGAGAATGGGAATTAGGTCTTCTAGACAATATTGTCTGCCATAGTATACTACAGGCCATCTTTAATCCTTTTAAGGTTAGCTTTATTCATATGTAAAGTTGTAAAGAAATCCACCCTTTTATGTGTCTAGGTTATATAATAACTAATTATTTTTGGGACAACAGGAAAGCATACACTTTTAAAATTAATTATAATAAATATAAAATATTCTAAAGTATTATTCTGATATATACAAGTGATAACTTGGAAAAAATTGTGATTCTTTAAGCAGTAAAATTAAATAACTTACAGCTTCACTAGGTTTTAAATTTTAAATTCAATCAAATTTGTTTTAGATTTCTTTGCAATTTTTCTGCTTGCCACTTTTCTCTAGTGTAGAGCATCTTATTGCCCACTTGTGTCTTGGTTACTTTTCTCTTGTTGCTGAGACAAAATACCTGATGCCCAAAATTAGAGAATGCAACGTTTATGTATCTTAGGCTTTTTTGGAGGTTTTAGTCCATACTCAGCTGGCTCAAAGACAGTGTGGCTTGACTGAGGGGCAACAAAGCAGCTGGAGTAGATACCAGAAGAAACAAGAGCTAAAGGGCAATAAAGGGGAAAAGAATGCCTCCTTCCCTCCCTTATACTGTATGCAGGCTACCCAAATCTGGGAGGGTCTAGCACTCACATCACCAATGCCAGCACTAGACCATGAACCAATCACAAACATGAGACTTAGCCACCTCCAAGACTGCATGAGGCTTGGAGGAACACCCAGACACAAACCATAACAACTTAGTAGTAAGTGAATCAGTGAACCATCAGCATTTCTATTCCCCCTACAAAGTCGTGTGCCATGTGGCAGTACTGGCACAAACCTTGCTCTCTGGGCTCTTATTATAACTAGTACAAAAGGCATGTTCCTAGCTTGCTAAATGAGCATAATTTCAGTCCTCCTCATTTAGGGCTCATAAAGAGATATGTTTAATATCCTCCATATGTTGGATGAATGGCATTTGATCTCACTAGCTGTTGGGATAAGAAAGTAATGATAGGGAAATGTGTTAAAAACATAAACCAAGATTTTGAACACTACCATCATATGATGATCACTGGACTGTATTATTTCGATGTAGATTTACTCTTGACATGGAACTGAGGAGAATTTTACTGTCATGGAACTGACAACATGGTGACTAAGCTATGAGTAAATACATAGCAGGACATACACAGAACGCAGAAATAGTGACATGTAACAACTACACCAGTTCTTACACTCATTCCTCTCCTTCGTGGAATGCAGACAAATTCATAGTGCCCTTCAATTAATCAAGGACATTTAGGGAACACTAAATTATTTAGAATACTGCATATTATTTAGAATACTGCATTACAACAAGACATAACATTTATTTCTGACTCATTCAAGTCTAATAATTAAAAATTTTACAAAATATTTACTAATCAATAGATCATAAAAGTAAAATTATGTATTTACTTGGATATCCATTAAGTCAAAAATTTATTCAGTATCTATTTTTCCCAGTTCTAGATACTCAGAGTGTAATAGAAATGTAGTCACTGTCTCTGAAGCATGTTCAGAGTATGAGGAAAATGCATCCATATTGAAACCGTTTGAAATGGGTCAAGAAAGAATTCCTAAATTATATTAAACTCTACAGGAAATATGCATGTGTGCTATTTCATACATGATAGCCTGGCACAGTTTGGATCTTGAATGTAACCTAAATACCCTAAAATACCAGGTTAAAGGCTTGACCTCAAGAGTGAAGCTATTGGAAGCTGATGGAGACTTTGAGGGCTTTGGCCTAGGGAAAGATTGTGGAGGTTATTGCCAAAGCTATTTGGACCTCAGATGCTTCATTCTACTCTTTTGCTTCTTGGTTGCGAGGTAAGCGGCATTACACTTCCACATCTTCCCACCATGATGCACTAATCTGCACCCAGACCAAAACTATGGGAATAATCAGTCATGGACTGGAACTTCCAAAACTTTGTGTCAAAATAAGACTTTATTCATTATAAGTTGATTATCTCAAGTATTTCTTTAAAGGTGACAGAAAAATGAGTAACATAGACCCCTAGTTCCAAAGAAAAGGAAGTGTTCAATAAGCACTTGTTGAATGAAAGAGATAATGAATGATTATGGGGACTAAATAATGTAGTACTGGAGCATAAATGAAGGCAATTTACCTTAATATTTGAGACTATAAGAGAAAACTTTTGAAAGAAGTATGCTACTTATGATGCTTGATAGGAATTGTGTCACACAGGGAAAGAACTATGGAGAGAGCACCAAAGGCTAAGAAAATTTATCTATCAAGGCAGACAGGTGAAAGAACCCCTGTCAGATTAAAGAATCTATTGTTGGAATTAGTTTTTTTCTACCAGTCTGAAAATAATAAAATAAATATTCCTACTAAAGAGAATTGGCTTTCTTTAAAAATCTATAAATGATAATTAACATTCACTATTAATAGACAATGTAAACTTTATGTGAATTTATAAATGGACAAATCATTTTATAATCATAGGATAAGTAATAGAAATTACTTACACTATGACCCTCATCAAATTCACAAGGAATCATCATTTCAGAATAATCTTCACTGATGAAGAAAAGATTGGGTAACTATGATATGAAAGGTTAGAAATGTTATGTACAAGCTGTCATCAACTATTTAAGATATATGAGGTCAAAATAATATTTGTCTAACCCTGTATAATTAGAAAATCTCTTCATTTTTGCTAAATATATTGTCCAATTAATATTTGAATATCTTATGAAAACAATATGTAATATAATCCTTATGAATCATATGTCTCAGAAACTTAGCAATAAATGTGTCATGCAAATTTAATTGGTTGCATCCATCATATACTACCGAGATTCAAAGGGACTGGGAGAATATGTCATAAAATATGAGTAACAGTATATTTAGAATGGTAAATCACAGCTTATGAATGAAGATGGAGTAGTTGAAGATAACACTATAGAGCAAATTAATGACACTGTATTCCATTAACTGGACTAAAGAAGTTATGGAGGGTGAAAAACAATTTATCTCTGACAGATTCAAGAAACCATCATAAAATTAGAGGGAGAAAATGAGTGAAATTTAAAAGATCAGATGAAGTCTAGTAGTTTTTCTATTACTATACCAAATTCTCAAGATAAATAATTCATCAAAAGAAAAGACTTATTTTGGCTCTCAGCTTGGGAAGATTTAGGCCATGGTCAGTTGACCTCATTGCTGTTTGGCCTATGCCAAGGCACCACGTCTTGGCAGGGAATGCATACTAAAGCAAAGCAACTCTCCTCATGCCTTTGTGTGGAAGAGGAAGAAATAAAGAGCCTCTGTTCCCACAAATCCCCAAAGTCATGCTCCTAATGATCTAAAACTTTCTAGACTCCACCTTTTATTAAAGCTTCTGCCCCCTCCTAACTGTGTTATACCTGGTTACCAAGACTTTAGTCCATGAGTCTTTAGGGTTCATTACAGACTCAAATTTTAACAGAAGGGTAAAGGTATGTCTATAAAGGATTATTGCATATCCATAGGATAAGGGCAGAGAAATTAAATGTTCAATAGGAGTCTGCAATGCAGTTTGTGTGAATTATAGGGGGTTAAGATATTTGAGAGCAGTAGGGAACACACTGTAGTTTTGTGATATGTGGGACTGTAATCCTGAGGTACAGTAATGCTGATAAGTAGATGGTTAATAAAGTTATTATCAGTCCTCCCAGTCTTTTAATAAGTTCTCTGTCTACTTGTTCTAAGCACCTAGAAATACCATGCATTCACTCTTGCAACAAACCACAGATGTGGAATAAGGTGGTCACTGGGATCAGTAACATTAATTTACCTCAAGAAGAGCCTTGCATGTCGATATCGAATAAAAAGTACAGACTGCCCAGTGTTTTTGGATACAGATGCCTAACTCTGAAAATGGTGGGAGCAGCTCTTTTGATACAAAGAACCTTCTCCCACAATCTGCACAAGAATTTTGCATAGATATTTAATGACATGGGTACTTGCAGAATGCTGTGTTTATTTAGCTCTGGCCTTATAAAGAAACAATCATTTGCATATTTCTCTCAATTAAGTATTATACTGACATACTTAATTAAGACTGTAAAGGGCACTGACAATATTTCATTCCCTTAATGAAAGATGAGACACATCATACAGTTCAGAATGTCTTTTTATTTGATTTTTCTAAATTTTTTTTACTGCTCAAACTGTGCTCCTTCTATGAATGTTGTCAATTAGGATGAAAAGGAGGAAAATTAAAGTCTCTCTTGAAAATGCACTTGTGTTTTCTTGTGGAATCTGTGTACATTCAGAAAGTTGTGATTTGCATTTTTCATGTGTAATTAAACCCAAGAAAAGTGAATATTAGAGAAGCTAGGGCCATTTCACAATCCTACCAGTGTCTGCTATTATAGGAAATTTATGTCTAAAGGCATGGTCCCTTTTTTCAAAAATGTTCGATTTACCAATTTTTCTTAGATAACTGTGGTATGTATTCTTTCAAATTTCTAATATGCCCAATTATATTTATGAACATATATTATGTGACACTGCTTGGAAAGAAAGTGTTGAGGTAAATATAGAGCAAGCAAACATACACTGAACTTGGACTCGAAATATGAGTTTGAATCATGACCCATCCATTAGATTTATGAAAGGTTTCTATGACCACAGTAAAGCTATCAATACTATTAAAATAATGGCATATATTCCTTTTACTGTAATATCAAATGTAGTGCCAAACACTTAATGTACATGTAAACTGTTTGTAAACTATTACAGTTCAAACAAATACAATCATATTTTATGATACTGTTCTTTCCTTAAATGCAAGTAGAAGAAAAAAATGACTACTATCAAAAAGATCCTTACAAGTCTAGTGAAAAAGACAAATACATAATCAACCTTAATGCAAGTCGAGTAGGATGTATATTTTATTAGAGAAAAAAAGTATGTAGAAAGTATACATAAAGTATTCACCTAATTGTAAGTAAAGCATATATAAATAGTATATAAAATTTTGACAAAACCACACTTCATTTGAATTTTTGACTAAACTCCTTTGGAATAAGACTATTAGGAATACAGCAATACCACAGGAAGTAAAAATCTATTACCAAAGATGAAACCGGGAAAAATTTTTAGAATTGACATTTGAATCTAACATTAAATGGAAAATTGGAGTTTTTGAGAAAAATACATTTTTGGGAAAGATCACATGACTTCAAGAGAAGTTGCTACATGGTTGCTTCCTGTTTTTTGTCAGCTCATTTTTGTTTTATGTTAATTGATCAACTACAAAACATTTTCAAAGATCTTCACTAATAAAGTATGATACTCTCAGATAATTGTATCTCTCTTCCTCTTGCTCCTGGAATGTCTCTCCATTATTCTTTACATATTGCATATACACACATGCACATAGAAACACATCATTTATCTGTTTTAAAAACTTTAATTGTTCAGAAGAGTTTTAAGTTTGCAACAAAATTTACATGACAGTAGAAACATTTCTTGCATAATCCCTACTAGAAACAAGTTCAGCCCTCCCTCACAATCAACATTTCCGACTAGAGCAGAAGATTTGTTAAAATGAATGAACTGGTGTCGATATATTACTATAAACCAAATTCTACAGTTATAGTAGGGTTCATTTTTGGTGCCCTGTAGTCTATGAATTTGAACAAAAGTATAGCAACATGTATCTACTATTGATAAGATGTATTTATATCCTAAAACTGCTCTGCCTTACATCAATTTATCCCTTCCTCTTCCCTAGCCCTTGGTAGCCACTGATCTTTCTAATGTCTTCATAGCTTTGACTTTTTTTTATAATGTCATGTAATTTGGTATGTATTTTTAATATTAAATTTTTTCACTTATGAGTGTGTGTTTCCTCAATATGTTTGTATGACTTGGTAACTTATTTCTTCTCAGAGCAAGATAATATATCATTTTCTGGGCATACTGAATATTTTTGCTCAGTCATCTACTAAACCATGTCTTAGTTGCTTGTAAATTTGGTAATTGTTAATAAAGCCATTCTGGCACCAATTTCATGTATTGATGTGGACATGAATTTTTACCTCCTTGGGTAAATACCAAGGAATATATTTGTTGAATTTCCTAGGAAGACTATATTTAGTTTTGTATGAGTCTCCTGAATTTTCTCCAAAGTTGCTGTATCATCATCTTATCCCACTAACAATAAGTGAGTTCTTAATTCTCCACATCTATATCGGCACTATGTAGTGGTAGTAAATTTTATTTTAATTTGCATTATCTTGATGCAATATAAACATGTCTTTTCCTATGTTTATGTACCATGAGTGAATCTTCTTTGGTGAAGTGGCCATTCAAGACTCATGTTCACTTTTTATTTGAAATTGTTTCTTATTGTCAAGTTAATAGAATCCATTGAATATTTTGATTACCAATGTTCAGCAGATTGTTTTCAGAAATAGCACGCTTTTTTTCAGTCTTTGACTTGTCTTCCAATTCTCTTAACAGTATCTTTCACAGAAAACAAACGTATTTTTTTTAATTTTAAAGAGAGTAAAACCAAACAAAATAAAACAGAATAAAGCAAATCAAAACACAACAATGAAAGTAATACAGGTCTTCAAAACAAGATAATAGAAAATCAACAGTGGCTATCATAATAGATCTAGGTATCTTCGAAATAACTGCTCAGACCATCAGACATAATAAAATCAAACAAAATAGAATAATACCAAACAAAACAAAACAATGAAAACAATACAGGACTTTAAAACAAGATAATAGGAAATTAACAATGGCTACCATAATGTCTCTTTGTATCTTCAAAATAGCTGTCTAGACCATCAGACATAGGCATATAAAATTAACCCAAGAATACAAGAACTAAGTTGCTTCTTTGCTTCCGTTGTTATCTTTACAGAAATTTCAGGTGTGTGATCTCTAATTTGTACTATGTCTGTGTCTCCTGAACTTACTCTGTGTTGGCTGCAGGTCTGAGATTGTATTTTGCTCCTTCATCTTGACATTTTCCTGTGTTCCTCTGAATCAGCCAGTTGCTGCATCCCAGGTGCTTCCTGCATTGGCAGCCAGTCCCTCAGTGTAGTGGATTGGACTAGGCACCTGGACTCTGATTCTGGGTTCCTAGAATGCTGGAGAGGCACAGGATGGTGGTTCACAAATGCTCTTCCAATGGCGGTGGGATCTTGGGTTGTGGCTTCTTCTCAGGGCCCACACTGGGCTCCCCGGATCTCTCCGGGCCAAGGGCATGTGGCCTCAGGACATGACTTCTTCTCCAGGTCAGCACTGTGCTCAAACTTGCAATTTTTATGAACTTTAGATTATCAGTTCTTTAATAGGTTTTACTTTAGTGTTTTATTTAAAAAAGTATTGTCAAATCCAAAGAAAATTAGACTTTTTCCTACGTTATCTTTTAGATGTTTTACAGTTTTGTACTTCTTGTTTAGTTTTATGATATATTATGAATTTATTTTTGAGAAAAAGTGTTTACTCTGAGCCTAGAATACTATTTTATGTGAATACCTAGATATTCAGCACTATTTGTTAAAAAAACTGTTTCTCAATTGTATCACCTTCTTCTTATGAAGAATTAATTGACCTACATCTGCATTCTATAATTTTGCACTGATCTGTTTATTTGTCAACACTAAATCATCTTTATTACTGAAACTTTATAATTCTTAAAATCTGGTAATGTCAGTACCCTTTACCTTTATTCTTCTCCTATAATTACTTGCTAAATTTTGGGGCTGTTTACATCTCCATATAAAATTTAGAATCACTATGCCAATTTCAGCACAATAACTAAGTTCTACAGTAGAATTTTTGTTGGGATTTCATTGCAGTTACACATCAATTTGGCAAGAATTAATGTCTTAACAATACTCAGTTTATATCCATGAATACAAAATCTATAGATTTTGTAGAACAAATATTTAGCCTCAGTCTTTTATTCAGCATTTTCCCTTAAACCATGAACTTTAACTGTGTTTCTGGACACCCAGATTCCCACCCCTAAAGTGAGACAGGATGACTCATGATCTAAATTTGGGCGTTCTCATTCTCCTAAATGGAAATTTGAATCTCTCTAGAGTCAGACATTTCCCTAGAACAAAACGGCTATGAGAAATCTCCATCAGGTTAAAATTTAGTTAAAACTTCTTTGCTGAGGGTAGAGCTTAAGAACATCTGAATTATTTCAACATAATTTATTTTCCCCTTTCTGTACCACAAGCAACATGTTCTGTAAGATTCTGCTTGTGCTCCTAAAGACAAATTTCACAAAATATGGGGGTAGTTTATCCTTTGGACTTATCTACACTGAGCCTCCAAAATTAATCAATTATAGTTTGATAAACTTTAGATCTAGATGTCCCCTACCAGTCTCATGTATTCAAAGATGAGACTTTTGGAATGTTATTGGATCATGAGAGCACTATTTTACCAGCAAAGTTCTGACCAAGAACCAAGTGGCACCAAGGTTTGAAGGTAAGAATCAGCTTTATTACAAGGGCAGACCCAACTGGAATTGTTCCCAATAAGTAAGACCCCAAAGACTCAGGGAGGGTGCTTTTGACGGGTGGCAAAGCAGAAGTACAGTGGCAGAGTGGCTTGTCATTTGGGTACTGGTTTTTACAATGTGCCTCATAGTGACCAGCTATGCACCATACTGACCAGTCATTTCTGGGAAACAATGTAACAGAAACTAAAATAAACTGGGAGCTATTGGGGTAACAGTAAAATAGAAACTGATGTATACTGGAGATTTACATTGCCAGGGAACCAGCATGATCTTATATCCCTGGGAGTGCGGGGAGTGGGGTATTTTCTGTAACACTATAGCTGATTTACTTTTAGGAGGTAAGATCTGGTCAGAACAAGAGGGTCCCTGGGCATGTGACCTCAAAGGGTGTGTCTCCATTCCTACCCTATTTCCCTTCTCTGCTTCCTGACTACCATGCAGCAGTCCTGCAGAGCTGGCCTTTCTACCACGAGGGTTTTGTGTTTGAGCCAACCAACTATGTAGTGAAATCTTTAAAATCATGAACACAAATAAACCTCTGCTCCTTTAAATTGTAGGTGTTGGAGGTCTTTGTCTAACAACAAAAAAGTGACTAAAATAGACTTTTGGTACCACAGAAGTGGGATTTTGATTACAAATAAAATTAACAATATGGTTTAGAAACCTTTGGCACAGGTTCAGGGGAGAACTTTGGAAAGAATTGGAGAAGCTAACTAAAAAAAAGAAAAAAAATCCCATCATCTGTGAGCTGAAATTGATGGGATATTGTGAAGGGAATTAAAAAATCAGAATGTTGAAAAAATGCAGACAGTGAAGACCAACCTCAGAAGGTTTCATTTGCAAAAAAGAGTTCCACTGACATTTAAATTCAAGACTATGTGTATTATGCCCTGGCAGAAAACTTGTCTATATTTTGCTCATGTCTGAGACTTCGCAAGAGACTGAGATTAAGAGTGGCAGACTAATTAATTTGGTAGAGGAAATTTTAAGGCAGCCTGGCATGGTTATTACTGAAGTCCTTTAGCCACGTTTACCATGACAATCAAGACCAAAACAGAAAGCTGAATATTTTGAAAAAAAAAAAATTCTGGTGGCCAGAAAGGAAGCCAACTGTAAAGTTTGGACCAGTAAGATTTTGGCCCAGGAGACTTTAGTTACTCAAAATACGAGCATTAAAATGAAGTCAAGTACTGTACTTTTCATCAGTACAAGTTTCAGCTCATGAAATTCCGTGTAGATAGAATGAATTATTGTGTCTTCTTGAATATCTCCAAAATTCAGGGGGAAGTGTTTTTTGTTTATGCTTTCACGTTTTTTTTTTTTTTTAATTTGTTTTAAGGATACAGTGGTGACATCTTAGCTTTTGTCATGTGGAACCTATACTATAAACGTGCAAATCATTTTAAAATCTAAATTATTTTTAAAAAGTATAATGAAACAAGCCTTGTTTCCGAATTCCATGTATAAGAATTGAAGCAAACATTTCCGACAATCTGGGCAGACAGATATCATGAAGATTCTGATTTGTCTGTAGCTTTCAAATGCATAAAGAATAGCAGTTTGAGAACAGCTTGACCATATCTAATTTTCCTATACTTCGTTAACACAGTATAATTGTAAATTATCTATTTCTTTTTCAAGAAATCTGGAAGTGTTTTTTCACCAATACAATGACCACACTATTCCAGATATGAGAACAACCATCCTAAACATGAAGAATGTGTACTTATATGCTCACCCAGAAAATTTCCCATGTGTTAGCAGGGCACACAAACACAGAGATCAGACTGTAGGAAATGATGCTAGTGGTTATAGTGTGAAATGAATTGTACTTCTAGAATCATTAGGATTCCATTGTCAACAGCAGCACTACAATAGGTAATTGAGGAATTACTCAATGAAATAAAAATTCTTCAATTTTCCTTTGATTTATATGTAGTATTTAAAATGATCACTATGCTCTCAGAATGTAAATATTTCTTAGGTTTTTGGACCTAAATCTAAAATAATTTGAAATGTTAAATACTTGTTTGGCTTAAGTGCACCCCGAACATATTTCTTGGACAAGAACTCTGAATATCAGAATGTTTCTAAATCTTAAGTAATACTCTTTCTGACTTTGAAAAGATGAGTGATTGCAATCCTAATTCTCCTATGTGAAATTCTTCCCAAGTAGAAATACATCCATTTCTTTCATACCTAAGTATAAGATTCTTCCTGAGTTGCTACTGAAAGACAAATGGCAAAGCTTGTAATTTCAGTTTTGAATAAGTATAGAATAAACCTTGAATAAGAGTAAGTATGAGGTGGAATAGGACTACATTAACACATTGGTGCTCATCTTTGTCTTTCAGTCATCACTCTGCTCTCTCTGATAAGCACTTTTTCTCATCACCCTTTCAGATAATATTGTGAAAGCCATGTAAATCTACCACTGAATGACAGTAAACTTACAGTTACCTGTAATGAAATAGCTAGTGTACAAACTCAGAACTCCTCCCCTTTCTTTAACTCAGTTACATTTTTGACATTGTTCCTGTGGTGGTTTTGAACCTTACCTTTCTAGTAGCTGCCTGTATTTTCTCCAGTCTCAATTTCTAAATAACTCAGGTAAGACAATATCATTACTTACCACAACCAATAGAAGAATTGAGAGTCATCATGGGAAAATATGAATATTCATTAGATTATAGGTTCTTAAATATTAGAATCCAAAAGAGATCAGATATTTACCTATGCAATATTATTTTGGAACTTGAGATCTTTCTTGAAATATCCACAATCTCATGGACACCTTAATAGATTTCAATGATAGTGGATGAGACTCTCTTTCTAAGATAGTTACTTTTTAGCTTATTGAAAATCTTTACAATGCAGTCAGGATTTGATTACTTACTTTTAATGAGTGAATTGGCAAAATCACTAAATGGATCAATTTTATATTTATTATAGTCTTCCAATGATAAAAATTGTCACGTTTAGTTTTTCCATTATTAGCAGTGTTCAAATGAATCAAAGCAAGAAAGAACTTAGCAATTATTGAGCTATGTTTTCACATCACTGGAAATATGTCATTACATGTGATAGTCATGTGTATCTTATAAAACAGTGTTCCTATCCCATGATGTTCCAACACTGAGGTCAGCGATATTATGTTGCACCATATTTCAAAAGCAGAAAATGTGCGATTTGGATTTACCTCTAAGTTCTCCTTTTCAAACACAGTTTAAAACATGAGTACCTTTGGGAGTTATCAAAAAGTTACACACAATACACTGTTAATACTGTGCTTACCAGAATGGTTTCTAATAATGAGTTGGAAATGATAAATTATCTCATTCATTATATGGGGGTTTAGTCTGTCACACAAGGCAAAAAAAAATACAGATGCACACTCCTCATTCTTTGCTCCTATTGAGTTTCTCCACACTGAGCCTTCCCACTGACTTCTGAAACTCTGAACACAGAGAGCATTAAAAGGCCACAATCTGATCTTGCTTTACCCCCTGTTGTGCTAATCTGAACTCCCTGAAAGCTCCCGTGAATTCAATATGAGCTCAGAGTTCAGTTCCACTCTGTAAAAGAAAGAATGTGTTAAGAATTTGGACCCCAGTCAATGGTGCTTTCTGTGTGTCTTCCCAGAAGAGTTCATCTACTTAAAAGTTGCAAGTCAATATTTCTGAGGTTGAACTCTTCAATCAAGAGTCAATATCTCTCTTTCTTTTTTATTCTCTTTTGAATCTAACCATTCTTCTAAACTTGTGTGCTATTTCAACAGCATTTATCCCCAGTTCTTTCAGAAATCTGTTTGGTTAATGAGTCTGGTTTAAAAATCATTACTGCTAACAACCACAGATATTTTACTTTCCACATCTCAGCTTTCACAAGTGTTTGAATGAAGCGCTTTCTTCTCCCGAAAGACAATAAAGGTTTCCATTACAGACTCAACTATACTTTCAGGCTTTTTATATTGATATATTATGGTCACTTTTGCCAAAGTCATTAGCACAGTGTTGAAAATTCCTTCATTTTTGACTGTCAAATTTGTCGAAAGTGTAACTTTTGTAGACATCATTCAATGAAAGGATACATATTCTTTTTGTTCATTATATAAATCCCATTTGTCATTCCTTGTTACAGGTATATACGTTCTGTCACCACTCTTCTCTATCTGTTCTTTCATAACTATAAATCTTCCTGTGGATTCTGGAACACAAAAGAGATTAGTATATTCTGTGATTAGCGCCTTGATCAACGATAGTTATCATGAAATTCCAGTGTGAAAGAGTCACTCTATATACATGCATATGTCATGATGATTATCATGCCTACAATTGTTTCTTTCATTCACTTATCCTTTCCCCATACACCCTGAATACATTTGGACTCTGTGTTGGGATTACTCAGTAAAGGAGATTACAAGATTTTACAGCACAACTGCCGAAAAGAAAAAAAAAAAAAAACTGAATTTAAAACAAAACAAAAGTTTGTCCTCTCAGTCTCTAATTCCAGAATTTATTGGGAAAAAAATGATCTACAGGATTTAAGAGAAAAATGATGCTATTTAAATGAACACTGTACCTGTTTGGCTCATGCAAACATAAATTTGTCAGATAAATTCATCTTGATTATCAGATATGGAAGTAAGGGGATATGGAGAGGAAAAAGAAAAGAATGTAGATTCATGGAGACCGTATCAATCAACTCCCCATAGTCATGGCAAAAGCCTCAGTGCTTGGTATTGTGCAAAAAGAGGAAGCTGCTTGGATCTAACAAGAGGAAGCTGAGGGGCTCCTGACAGGTTGCATTGCACAGGCACACATCCATGAGAAATGACAAGGCAGGACGAGAGTATACAGTGATTTTAGAGGCCAGGCTTAATTTTTCTTAACAGCCTGGTCTCTTGGGTGTTAATTCATTCTGTGAGATTCAGGGGAGTACCCCAAGGATTTCACTGATTATATTAAGCCTTGTCTTTCAAATTTCTGCTACTTGTTAATATTGCCACATTGCAGACCAAGCCTCTACTACACTAACCTTTGAAGAAAATGCTCAAGTCATATCCAAACCCTAGCAGAGATGAAGGATTTAATTCCTTGTGATTATATTTCCAGGATTTCAGAGTGGCTCCAGTGATCTCAGGAGCAGGAAAACTTTGCTGCAATACTGGAAATGTAGAGAATCTAAATTCTAGACTGAATGTCTAATTGTATCCTGCCACTATCACGGTCTAAATTCATAAAATAAGAACATTACCTAATGATTTTGAGTCTTAGTTTCATACGTTTATTTTGAGTATTGAATGACAGAATGTATCTAAAATTATTAGGACACCAAACGCAAAATTGTGTACCCTCAACTTCTATTATTTGAATCAATTCACATTTCATCTGTTTATGTCTACATTTCTCTCTCTTTCTCTCTCTCTCTCTCTCTCTCTCTCTCTCTCTCTCTGTCTCTCTTGCTCTGAATTTTCCTTGTTTATCATAGGTCTAACCTACAGAATAGTGTAAGAAACAAAATAATGCTGAATTCATGGTCTACATAGAATATTGGCATTACATATTTTTATGTATTATTTACACTACAGCCTACTAACTTACATACACAACCTATAAATGTCTGCTTTGGCTACATTATAAAACATATTCCACTGAACTAAATCCATGGTAATGGAGCTGTGAACAAACAAACAATGTATATTCTGCCCTCAGGTTGTTTCTCAAAAAGATGCAACTACAAAGAACACTTTGAATTTCTCCAGCAGAGATGTGCCTGCTTCAGCTTTTCTTCTCAAGCTGAAGATCCATCCAGTATTCTCTTCCTTCCCAATAAATTTTTTGTTTTGTTTTGTTTTGTTTTTGTAAAGAAAAGAAGAATAAGGAGAAGTGGAAAGAGGTGGAAGAGGAGGAAGTGAATTAAAAAGAAAGTAATTGAGACTACCGGTTAAAATCACATAGATACTTCTCTAACAAAATCATCAATTTTTTTGGTTGACAGACATTATTATAGATATTCAGTACATTCATTTTATTAATCAGTAGTTGCTTAGTATTCACGGATCTTTCCTGCGCATATACTTTTAAATAATCCATTTAAAATTCAAGAACTATGATATGATGTCCTAACCTTGGTGGTCTTTGAAAAACAAACATGGAAAAAATAATATTGTAGGAAGAAGAATATTACCAAAATAAATGTTAGTCTTAAAAAAAAAAAAAGCAGGGCAAACAAAGAAGTAAACAAAGGAGAAGGAAAAGGTTAAAATTCAGATCAAGGTAGTCTTTATACAAAAACAGCACAGTCAATCCATCAATCAATGGCTTGCCTGGGACCAGATCAGTACCAGGGAAAATATTTATTTCAGTTAGAGAAATGATGACTGTGTTTGTGCTTGAAAGGAGATAAATGGAATAAAACAGGCAGTTTCCCTAAAATACTGTCACTAGGAAATTGCCATAAAGATCAGTTGTTTTATGCCCCATGAAATTTTGATTCTCATATAATAATTATACTTATTAGTGGAACATAAAGTGATGTTTGAACATATTCATATAGCATGCACTGAATAATTCTGGGTAATTAGCATTTTCCTCTGTTTATCATTTTTTACTTGGAGCTTTTGAGCTGTTTTTTCTCTGTGTTCTTTAAATTTATACTGCTGTTGTTGTGCACTGTATTTACCCCACTGTGTTGCAGTATGGAATTGCTTATTCCTTCCTTCTAATTGTGTTGTGATACATATGGTCCAATCTCCTCTCGTTTACTCTCCTCCTTCTTGTCTTCTAATGGCATCATTTTACATTTAGATTAGTTTTTATTTGTAGCCATGTGAAAGAGAACATGGAGTGTTTGTCTTTTTCTGTTTTATTTCACTTAAAATGGCATCTTTCAGTTTCATATATTGTGCTTCAAATGACAGAGTTTCATTTTTCTAAATGACTGACCAATATTCAACCTGGACAACTGTTTGAGTCACTTTACTATCACTGGGACAAAATATCTGATACCTATAACTTGAAGGAGGAGGGGTTTAGTTTGCCTCCCAATTTCAGGTCATTGTTGATGGACTCTGAGGCAGAAATAGGATGGCAGATGAAAAGATGCTTAAACCACAGCAGCCAAAAGTCAGAGAAAGATGGGAGGAACATAGGGCAAGAAACACCCTTTCCGCTCATTCCCCCAGGGACCAACTTCTAATCAGGCTCCAACCCCTAAGAGAGTGTTCAGCTACTGTGCTGTACATGCAGGAACCCACTGATAAGCATACTGCCCCCATGAGCAAATCAACGTGCACACGTAGGAGAATGTGGGGAAGATGGCATTCTAGATCAGAACCATAGCAGCAACTTAGCATGATCTAATCTTAAAAATAAAAATGAGGCTGCAGCTCAGTGGCAGAGTGACCTCATCTTCAATCCCAGGTCCTTCAGAAAAACAAAACAGTGTAAAAGAATGAGCATCCCATATCACACGCCCATGACCAAAGTTTCTTTACTTGCCGCAGACTGACTTTGTTCTCTTTCTGCTTCTATTCATCTCTTTCTGTTTCTGTTCATCAAAGATTTTGTAATATAAAGTTAAACATGCAGGGAAAAAACATGCTTTATATAGTTTCATAGCTCAAATTATCAATAATTGTAATGAAGGCATAGTTGTAATGACTGATCAATTTGACTGAAGAACACATAGAATAACTATAAAATCGATGAGAAAATATTCATATTTGAAATTAGACATGTTGATGGTGTGGTTGCGTGGATTTGATTTTCCCAGACAGCATTATTTTTTTTTTCTGAATTTAATTTGGTTTTGACTTGATCACATGAATCTGGTGTGCTAAAATGAACAATACTACTAATAACTTCAATATACATAAGTAACTGAAAAAGGTTGTAATAGTTCAGTAGTTTTCATATACAGATAATGAATGAAGAACAATACATTTTCTTCTTGGGTTGTTAAGCAGAAAATTAAATGTTGAGGCTGATAACAAAATTAAACTTCATTTTAATGAAGTGCAGATAATTTGAGTATGAAAATTAGAGCAATATACAAAAGTATAGGGGTATATGTGGATATAGCAGCATGATATGTAAGCTTTTTCCATTGATATAAACTCATAATTGCTCTGCTGTCTTCATGTACTGAACTGAGTCTTAAATATAATCAATCACAAGGGTCCTGACTGAGGCAACATTAATGACTTATTATTAACCAAACTCTAGACCTGCTTTGAATAGTACAAAAATTTTTATCAGTATTTTTCATTCCAGGAGTCAATGTACAACACAATATGGTGTTTATTGAGCTATTCAAGGTTTCCATTAATATATCAATAATATATCAGTCAAATTATTACTATAAACCACACCCATATCCAACATCTCAGATTCCTTTTCTTTATATAAATATGTCATTTTAGTGCCAGGATCTTTGATGTTTTTTCTTCATTAAAATTTAAGTCTATACAAATGATTTCAAAATAAAATTAAATATTTTACTTTAAATATCAATTAATACTCAGCTATAAGAATTAAAATCTCTTTCTTGTTAGAAAATCACATTGTGAAGCATGAAATTACATTAGCAGCCATTTTTACAAATTTGACTCATGATATAACCCCATAACGCAGATCTTAACTTAGGATTGGTTTTAAATTTGCAACCATTAAGGCATGTCTCCATTTAATATCAGTTTTTTAATTTAACATTTGTCACTAAGGAAAACTGATTTGCATTTTAATCAGAAAAATTACTATGCAAACGTTTCATACATTTCACCTAGAGGTTGACAGCAAAGTGGGAAGAAGTTAGTTCCAAACTTTAAAAAGAAGTAAGTTAAATTTCACAAATTGAAATTATCTTCTTTTTCATATTAGATAAGTTGTGCTCACTTCGGCAGCACATATACTAAAACTGGAACAAATTAGGTAAGTTATTGGGGATTAAAATTCTTTTGAAATTTCTCTGAATAAACAGAAGTATGTTATGCATTCAGTTTTCAGAGTATGACAGGATTATTTCATTATTCACATGAACATGTGTACATATTCTTGCTTAAATCATGTTATATAAATCTCTATCAATATTGTAAACTATCAAGAATTGACATAGTTTCTTGTCATTGTAGGTATGTTTTTAAAAAATATTTGTTCTACATAATTTTCCATATGTTGAGTTTCCCATCCATATGCAAATACTTTGAGAGTTCAAATGAATTATCTCTCTGCAGATATGCCTTTATATAGAACAATTTTTTTTATGCATAGTTACCTAAGTTTTGGCAACAATAAGCAAAGGAGGGATTCACAAAGCAGCAAAGTATAAAAATATTTGCCAATTTTTTGAAATTATTTTTAATACTCTATAAAAATATTACAGTTTAACATTTAGGATAAAATGTTTATTAGGATAAAATATTCATCAATTTAAGTCTATGAGATGACTATTCTTTGAAATGTCTAAAATAGTGGCAAGGCCCGTGTGCAGCAGCTGACATGCAGAGCCCTCTCGGTCAGCAGTAGGCTCAAGTAACCCAGCAGCTGAGCACCAGATAACAGTTGTTTGATCCAAACTAGAAGCTCGGTGTTCAGGTTTAATTGCAGCGTTGGCACTTTGTGGTAAATAAATGGGTTTGGGGTTGCAGTTTGGGCATTCAGTTCAAAAGTCTTGCCATCAGTCAGCTAAAGCAATATGTTTTTGGAAAAAAGGGTTACTAAATTAGGTGATTTACCTTTTTAAAGTAACATTTTCTTGCTAATATTTGCACTTTAACTCAATCACAATATTATTTAGAAAAACAGATGTGAAATATTTAGCGTAGTTCTCACCATATCTTTCACTAGTAATTTTATTCTCATTTTTCTCCGTAACTATTAGCTGTTACCTTAACTACACGTATTGCATGAGGTCAAGATCATGTATAGGTCTTACTATTTTTTTCTCAATTGTGGCACAATAATCCACACAAGTTCCACTTGTAAATTAGATATGCACTGTTTCTATCATGCTGTTATCATTTCCTTCACCTAATAGAAAATGTAGTTTAGAAACTTAATTTGTCTTATAGTTTTCTAAATGCTTTAGACTTCTTTTAATTTGAGGTTGCCTATTGCCATTAGTTTGTCATAATACTGACTCTGAAACACGCAGACCAGCATTTTATAGCTGCTCCTCAGTTTTGAGGCTAATACTTCTAGGGTTGAGATTCAAGAAGTATATCCCTTGCCGGGGCACAGCACAAATGAAGTATCATGTATATTCAAAGGCACAAAGCAGCCTGCTGTTTCTTGTAGTGACATTTATTGTGAGCCCTTAGTGATTTTAGGCATCTTCCATCATGTGAAATTATACATTGCTTTTCACATCAGGGAAATCTTGGGGTAGACTTTTCGAGATAATTCACTGTTACTGTTGTCAACACTCTTTCCCCAAGACATTTACAAGAAACAAACTTAGGAGTATTGCAAAATGATTTCCCTTTCCGTCACTTGTGTTGCCTTTAAACGTGGCATTTCACTATAAGTTTGGAATCTCTATTCTCCTTGGTGCCTTTATGTAAACTAAATATTTATGTGTTTATCATTTATTCAATGTCAAAATGAAATAACACATACATATTTAAATTGAAATGTTATAATCCATAATTGTCTTCACTTGTTTTGGTGATGAACTTATCTAAATCTGGTATGGAAGTCCCTTCAGACTGGCTCTTGGGACTTTAACCTCACACCTGCCAGGCAGGTGCTTATATCACTGAGCTAAATCCCTGACCCTATTTTTTGAGACAAGGTCTCACTATGCCGTTCAAGCTGGCCTTGAACTCACTTTGTGGCCCAGACTAGTCTCGTTTTGTTAAAACTCTTCATCATTTCAGGATTCTTCTAACACTTACTGGTGAAATTAAATGAACAAAGTCCACTCTGCACTCTCCTTGTCCAAGGATTGAAATCAGCTGTGTTTTCCCAACTCCTGATTTCTTTTGGTGGCAAGACAATCTTACAAGCCAAGATCAACTACCAGTGGTGCTCCTTTGTAAAAACTGATGTTAGTCTAGGTGATTTCATGAATTGAAAAAATAAACACATGCATATATGCTTACAGATTTAGTGTAAAAACCCACATAATATACACTCAAACACAATTATGATTCATATATTTGTACCCACTTCCTTTTTCAAAAGGAATCCTACTTTTCAATAGGAATTCATTCATGATCATAAACTGCATTTGAAGAAATCTAAAATTTTCTGTTCCCATAGCTACAAAAGTCAAACACACAAAAATGTTTTCACATACTTTTTACACATATTTTTTACTTATACTTTTTGCTTTCTTTCGTAAAACAAAGTACCACACAATACATACTTTGGAGCACTTGACTTTCTAAATTTAACATTTTAGAATTGCTTTATATAAATTGGTGGACATCTTTATGATTTTGAAAGAAATCATACACGGTGTTTAGACCAATTGGTTCAGCAAACATGCTGCATTTACACATCAAGCTATATAGAATAAAATTTAATGTCTCTATTTTTGTTTTATTGGAAGTGTAACTCGTGTAAATTCTTAGAAGTTAGTTTGCTAATTCAAAGAGTCCTGATAGATGCACAGGTAGTTTTGATAGATGTCAGTAAATTCTGCCCATAAATTTTTACCTTTTTATATGTTAACTGCATTCTAGGGTAAAAGTCAAACTAATCAATTCAATCTTTTGAATTGTGATCAATCTGAAGGGGGGATATAATATATCAATGTTTCAATTTGCATTGCTTATTATGTATATCATCTGTATTGGGTGATATGTAATGTACCCCCAAGTCCTCACATACTTTTGATGGGGCTGAGTCTGACACTTGTATTCAGTTTGTTGTCTAGCGCCTGGATTGATGATGTGACTGCTACACCCACCCAGGGGTGGAGCTGAGATACAGTTTAAGGGAGGTGGTTCTTCCTCTTCCACGCTTCCACCTTCTCTCTCGCCAGTGCACCTTGCTGCTTGTGGCTGCCATGAACAGCAGCCCCGCCATGCCATGCTAACTTGGAGCCAACTAAGTAGGACTGAAACTCCTGAGAAACTGTAAGAATAAACCTTCCCTTCCCTGATTTTGGGTGTCAGGTATTTGTCTCGGTAATGAGCAAAAAGTAACTAAGACATCATCTTATCATTTGTTTATATGTATAATATTTATCTTATATATTTAAAGACTTATTTGTATCTCTGGTCCATTTTTCTATATGATTTATGAACTGTTTCTTCTTTCATATTTAGATATTTGTTTTACCACAACTATGTCACCACTGCCATTTGCTTTATCTTTTTCCAGTTTCATAAAAATTATCACCCTCTCCTCCCACACCTTCCACCCATTTTTCATGGCCTCCTTGGTGTCTGATTCATCTCAAGTTTAGCTTTGTGTGTGGTATGAGAAAAAGGTCAAATTTGACAATGTTTCCAAATGCTATCTAGTTTCGCTTGCATCATTCACTTCCATTAGTTAGTTTGATATTGCTTAATGATTTGAGATAATTAACATATACTAAATATTACAGACAGTTGTATATTTTTCTGTGGTCCTATTTCACTTGTAATAATGCAAAATATCTTAATTTAAATACAATGGTCCAGTAGATGAATAGGAGGAAAGATGAAGAAAAGTTATTTAGTTAACAAGGCCTAGGTCAAACGAACAATGTATCTTATCATGTATATTATTAAAACCTTAATTCAAATCCCATCTTCATACCCTTTGATGCCACATCCTACTAACAATCCTGACCAACCCAAAATCATCCATCAGTTCACATAGACTGTCTTTGTCTCTCAAAGGTTTCCCTACTTTACGTAAGTCTGTCTTTCTTATCTATAACCGATGAAAGTTCAATGAAAACAACTTACATTTTCAATCTCCAAATTTTCATTATAAAATACCCAGTCTTTTTATATGTAGTGGACATTTTACCAATTCCTGTCAGGTCTTACTGTTGCTGACTGCAAGGATTTGTCTTATGACAGGTTTTGTCTTTCTGGCTGACATGTGTCATAGATCAGCACACTATTAATAAATGTCTAGAGTTCAGAAGTCATGTTTTAACAAATATTATATCTCCTAAGGTAATAATACTAATATTTTAAAATGTTGTTTTGAAGAACCTAAGAAGCATATTTAAGATTGATATGATAGGTATCCCACCATTTTCATGTTCTTTCTATGAAGCTTTTTCCTAGCTATTCTTGCAGGTTTATATGTTTAAGTTTTTTGGTTTTTTTTTTCCTGTATCAGTTTACCCAACCATGAGGAAAACATGTTGTGCAAATTTTTTTGGACTAAAAACAGAATTATAAATTAAACTAAAATAGGAGAATATAAAAAATATGTTCAAAATATTTCAACTGAAAGAAAAAGATGAGTACTTTTATTGACTGGAGTCTACTTTTGTGTCTTTAGCGCACACACTTGCACACAATCACACACATGCACACTGCCCATACATGTGAATGCTATGGAAAAGGGATATACATGCAAAGTCCTTTTTCCTCCTTATCTCAATTCTATCATATAGGCACTTTTATTCTGTATGTTTCTTGCTACAGTTTGTATATTTGACTAGTTCTCAGAAGAATTTTGAAAATATTGGCATTGATAAAATATCCATGACATGTCAAAAATGTTACCACTTTTTTTTTTTTTTTTTTTTTGCACCAGGGATCAAATTCACAATCTCACACCTGCGAGACAGGTGCTTAAGTCACTGAGCCTGACTCCCAGCCCTAGCTTTTCAAGACAGGGTTGCACTATGTAGTTCAGGCCTGCCTTGCACTCACACTGTAGCCCAAACAGGCCTCGAACTCACAACACTCCTCCTACTTCATCTTCCTGAGTACTGGGATTAGAGGTGTGTGCCACTACGCCCGGCTCACACATTTTATATTATTCTACCTATGATTCTTTTTTAGATACAGGATAAATCTTTTCTAAGTCTAAGTTGCTATATTAGATAATGAGAGATAAATTCCAGGTAAAGAGTATGGACAACTATTTTGAAGAAAACAAGAGACATTTTGGTAGCCACTGTTGATTTCCTGTTGTCTTGCTTTGAAGTCCTGTGTTGTTTGCACTATTCTGTTCTGCTTTGCTTTGTTCTATTTTGTCTTATTTTATCCTCTTTAAAATAAAAAAGAAAGTTGAATTTAAAGTCCTATAAAACTTCTTTCTTATCATGATGCTATTCACTTTAGTTCTTCATTTATTTAATTTTTCAACTACTAGACTAATAGTTATTAGGATGAGAACTTTTAAAAATGTGAAACAATTGCCAGTTTTGCTATGGAGAGCAATTCAGATAGAGGTGTTTTTTTTAATTTACTAAGAAGATGAAGGAGAATTTCTTAAATTCATAAAAATAGCCTGCAGAGAAATAACTAATTATCCTAATCATACTTAAAGCTCCCAAAGAAAATATAGGCTACCCTATTTCATTTGAGTCTTTTAAAAAAGCTTAAAAGCCTTGATAAATTCTCTGTTCATCACAATGGTGGAATTTATTAGAACCTTTTATGTATGTGTTGCACAAAGAAAAGAGTAGTATTATCCTATGCAGAAACCTGTAAGTTCAAGGAAAAAACATTTAAATGCAAATCTCCTAATCCAAAAGATTCACATTCAAAAATATAAGTGAGTCTTCAGACTGACTCCTGAAGTTAGAAATATATGGCTATTCATTTGGAATTACTTATTTTAGAAAATCTAGTTATCTGCTTTATTATGTGTGGATACAGTATCTTACTGCGTATCCCCTAGACTTTTCTCAGTTACTGTAACTTATAATGGTTGGACTTCCTGGTTATTAAATATTTCAGCTGCTCTATAAGTTAAAAATTAACTGCTAAGAAAGCTCCAGAGCTAGATAGAGTATTAAATTGTCTATAATAATTACATAGTGTATATTTTCCTGTTGCAATTATTGGAAAAGTGTTGAAGAATAGAATGTTAAAAAGATAGAATGATAGGAATATTTGAGAGGCAATAAGCTCCCATAATAAGAGTTCTACAAGATACACATTTTTGGGGTATCTTTCCACAAATCATACTGAGTATACATTCAATTTTTTTCCTGTATCTTATGGCAGAGTTAATACTTTGCAATCTGCGCTTATACTATTGAAGCATAGAAAAATATTTTCACTGATCAGTTCCTGAATTTAGGTTTATGAAAAGTAGCCACCTTCCATATCCACAATCTTTCTGATATTGTTCATAGAGGTTTAGTTCCAGTGGCCCCAACATACCAGTCTCAGCCACCTGTGGTAAAAAGCCCATCAAGGTGACATGCAATGGGAAGAGCAAGACAGGATCTTTGCTTAGCATGAACTTAGTGGGCAAAAAAGAAAGAGAGGTTCAATATCTACCTTTAAGAAGCTAGCAGAACTTTTGTAGAAAAGTAGAACAAAGGGAAGGTTTTGGTATTTGTATAGCGAGAGAGGTGCATGGTCGACAACTTAGATAATCTTGGTCAGTTCACTTTCTGATTGGTTGGTACCTCAGGACTGGCTCTGTAAGGTTCTGAGAGTGACATCATGACTTGAGGGACAATTCAGTTCCCATCATGAGATAGTACGATGGCTCCTGTTGAGAGTAGCAGTCATACAATACTTGTTCCGCCTTTGGAGGTGATTTCCTTATGGCGTGTTCTACAAGGTTTTGGTTTCTCTGGCATCCAAGGGGACAGTAAGTTGAACAAAATGATTGAAGATTTCTAGGCATTACTGTAGGTGATCTGCAACCGAATGTTGTAAACCTTCAAATCCAGAAATTTACTTTAGTTATTCTTATAGATGGTGCTCTCAGTCCTAAAGGGGCACAATAGGATTTGGATAAATTTTTGACTAATAAATCTTGGATTACATACATTCATTAAGTGAGTTACTTGCCTACACACAGAGCTGAGCTGGGATATGAGCCAAACTTGCAAGGTTAAAAAGGGGACATATCAAAAAATGAAGAGCAAGTGTTGTGCTTTTAGCTATACATTGGGCATCTGCAGAATCAGCTTTTAGGTCCTTGCTACAATATTGGCCTGTAACTAATCAACAACTTGATCTTTTAATGGTTTTAGAGAAAATGGTAAGATCGTACATATTACATAAAATTTTTTTCTTAATATAGCCACACACTTGGTTGCATAAACAGGATTGGAATATCCTACAGTAATTAATTTCCAATGCTAAAACCATTGTCATTTTCAAGAACTTTAAGAAGCAAAGGATTTAGGTTAAAGTTTAGGATTCTTGAAGAATGCTGTGAAGCTTCTAAGAATGTCATGGGGATTTTAGTGGCTTAGGGCAAAAAGAATTTGAATTTCAAAGCATGTCATATGCAGTTCATAGGAAGTGTAAGAACCAGTTATGTTAGTGAGGATATAGACGAAACGGAACACATGTACACTACTACTGCAAATATGATCTGATGGAGTCATTCTGGAGAACAACATAGAAGTTCCTCAAAAAGTTAAAAATTAGAACCATAGTATAATCTAGCAATTTCTTACTGAATACATATCCAAAGGAAGAAAAATCACTGTGTTGAATAAGTATCTGTACTCCTGTCACTTATGACAACATGGATGAACCTGAAAGACATTTTAAAGGGAACAAGCCATTCACAGAAAGACAAATACTGGTTGGTTTCGTTTACATACCAAATATAGTAAAGTAGAATTCATAGAAACTAAAAGTAAAATAGTGGTTAACAGAAGCAGTGAGTGGGTGCATTATTGGGAAATATGAGAAAAATAGACACAAAATTTATTTAGATAGGGGCAATTAAGTTCAAGAGAGCTATCGCACATCATGGTGACTATAGTCAATGACAATATGCTGCATGTTTGAAAATTGCTATGAGCAGAGATCTGCAGAATTTTTGCCACCAAAATCAATAAGTATGCGAAGTAAAGAATACATTGAACAGCTTGAGTTTTCCACTTCAGAATATAAACATTTGTCTATCATGTTGTACCATATATGCAATTTTTACATATCAAATTAAAAAGAGGTCTAAAAGACAGATATGATTAAGACAAATGATTATGAGTTGGAGACTGGCACTGTAGAAAAGGTAGAGGGTACTAAACAGAAATGAGTTTTAAATTCTAATTAAACTCACAAATGGTATTTGAGACTTCAAAAAGTCTTTAATCTTTACGATAGGCAATTTGGATGGAAATTGTTATTTTGTTGCCTTCTTTATTAACAATTCTTATAAAACAGAGGAAATTATGATGTGTGTGTAACAAGAAAACCGCTCAGAGCACCAGGAAGAATCACATACAGAGGGAAAATCACTTAGGCTTGAGTTAACAGAGCAGTCATCGCTTCACACATCTTGAGATTTCACCACGGCTACTGAAGTGGAGAAAAATGATGTAAACACAAACATAGTATGATCAGAGATGTTTCACAGAACTTATGTAGATGTAGAAATATCAGAGGCACACTTCTATACCTTTGAAGGCTAGGTAGTGTTATGAGTTCTATTATGTGATCACTAACTAAAATCTTGTATTGAGTGTCCTATATCAGATATGTAAGAGGTCCAGTGAGGTTTGGGGTGCAAGAAATCAGGATCCCCCAAGTAGAGAAAATCAGCTAGTAGGAAGGTATCAGAACTTGTAGGATAACAGAGACACTTAAATCTATTTCCTGGTTGGATCAGTTTAAAACAAGATCATAAATCTGACTATATATTAAAATTGCCTGGAAATTTAAGAAACAGACTCCATTCCAGTGATTTTAACTTTGCCTCTATGTGGGTCCCTTTTGTAATCAGTGTTTGCTAGAGAACAGATTTAATGCAGGAGACATAAATTCATAAGGTTATTTTACCATATTCACCCACATAATCCGACATAGAAAATTGCAAGAGATCTGTCCACACTACACATCTGAAAACCTAGCTGAGGGCCTGGAGCCATGGCAATGTCTCCTGCAAGTTCATATCAGGAGACCCAGGAATCCGCGGTGGAAGACTGAACGGTCTGTGCCAAAAGCCTGAGGGTTCTGCATTGGTGCCGGAAGTCACTGAAGACAAAATCAAAGACCAGAGCTCCACAGAAGACAACGACCCACATCCTTGGCAAAAGCGAGGCCCCAAACTCCTCCAAGGAGAGCAGCCAAAGTTCCCTCAAACAAAGAAAACAGCCAGGCTTTTCTACGAAAATCAGCTGAAATCCTCCCCTTATGTTGTCCTTTTGTATCATTCTGACGACTCTCCTCCAGTGGGTCTTCCTCATCCAGATCCAAGCTGATTCAGCTGGCCATTCCAGTTGATCATTGATTAATCCACCACAGTCCCAGACTTTGCTAATTTACTTCTAAATTCCTCACAGTTTCTAACCTACAATAGTTATGAAAATCTGTGGTGCGTACTGTGTGTTGTAATGGAGGTGAAGGGATACATAGTTAGACTCTTTTGTGACCTTTGCCTGTGTAAGTATTTAATATCTGTCTCCCTGACTATGTCACATGTTAACAGGAACCAGATTGGTCTCATTCGCAGGTTCATTTCTTCTAATCTGCTCCCGTGCCGGGTACACTTTGCGCTGTCAATGCAAACTGCTCCTTTTCTCATTTCCTTACCAATCCTGACTGAGCAGGGTCCCTACTAATTGTGGAGAAATGAAAGTAAGTTCCTACCTATCCTCCATTTTTGTTTATTTAGGAAAAAGAAAGGAAGCAAGGGAAGAAAGACAGGAGGTAGGAGAAACTTAAGGGTAACATTTTCTTTGCCACAGCTAAGTTCCTTTTTATGTCTTGCTGTTAATGATAGCTGCATAGGATTTCAGGCATCATTGAATAAAAGAAAGAACAAGCATTTGAATAGCAAAGATGTGTGTACACACACGTGTCTGTGTACATTTTCCTACAAAACCTGCCTCTTAACTTTGCATCTACTGATCTTTATATCTATGTCTCGTCTTACTGTTCTGAATAACATTATTGACTAAGATGTTCATTTCTATTTTTAACAGGCAAAATGAGTTTTGCTGGGTCCACCAATATTTTACAGTGCTCATTATTTTTTTTCCCTAAAGCAGTTGAGGTTTGTTAAATAGGGTAGAATCTCCTTCCACTAAAGAGAAGAAAATAGTAATATTTAATTCATCACATTTTTCTTAAAAGCTGTGGATGTGAAAATGTCGTTTTAGAAGGTAAGACTGCCAAAATCTCAAGAATAATGTCATGTAGAAAATGGAGTGAGGGAGTTAAGGAATGAAATCTGTACCTCTAAAGATGTTTCATCAGAGTGAATTGCATGGTCTATACAGTTATGACTACATTGAGCTTTTATAGACTTGGCTACAAGGGCAAACAAAAATGATACAAAAGAGTTTTGGCACATCTTTCAATAGAGCAGCAATATAAATATTGTTGAAATGTCTAGTTTTTTGTTTTATTTTAAAGAGAAAAAGAACAAAATTTCAAAACAAGATGATAAAAATGTAACAATGGTTAATGCATTATGTATTGTTATCTTTAAATTAGTTACTCAGAGTCCAATATATCTTATTTAACTGTCCAAGCTGTGTTAGCACAAAGCTTTCTTTTTAATGAACTAAGAGAAATTAGTAGTATAGCTCTCTTAATTGTTATATATATATATATATATATATATATATATGTGGTTTTTTTGGTGTGTGTGTGGTTTTTGTTTTTGTTTGTTCGTTTGTTTTTGCCTTTCTCTTCCTTCGTTTCTCCATTCCCCCATCTTAGAGTCTCTTCCCTTTTGAAGTTTCTTTCCATTTTACAATATCTATTTTACATTTGGATCTTATTTACTCTTTTAGTTTCTTACATTATGGAGCCAATAGGATGCTTACACATGTGCAACTGGTTTATTTCACTTATTAGTATGTTCTTGAGTTGCATCCATTTACCTATAAAAGTCTCCGGTTTCTCATTCTTTATGACTGACTAGTGCTTCTTGGTATAAGAAGACCACATTTTTATACATTCCTCAGTTGATGCACACTTAGGTTGTTTCAAGATCTAGCTATTACAAATTGTGCTTCTATAAACATAGGTGCACACATATCACTGTGGTAAGACAGCTTTAATTCTTCTGGGAAGATACCCACAAGGGGAATAGCTGAGTCAAATGGGGCCTCCAAACTAAGTGTTTTGAGAAATCTCCACACTGATTTTCACAGTGGTTTTACCAGTCTACATTCTCACCAACAGTGGAGAAGGGTTCCTTTTCCCCCATGGCCCTTCCAACATTTGTTGTTGGTTGATTGCTTGATAATAGCGATTCTTTCTGGGGTGAGATGAAATATCAGTGTTGTTTTAATTTGCATTTCTCTAATGACCTGTGACATCGAACATTTTTTGTCTATTTATTTGCTCTTTGTATTTCTTCATCTGAGAAGCATGTATTCATCTCAGATGCCCATTTCTTTATAAATGGTGCTAGTGAAACTGGCTCTGCACATGCTAAAGATTAAAATTGGGACCATATCTTTCACCATGCACTAAACTAAATTTGAAATGGATCAAAGATCTAAATATTAAAACAGAAGCATTAAATCTGCTGTAAGATAGAATAGGTACAATTCTTAAAGGCATTGGTGTAGGCAAAGACTTTATGAATAATACCCTGATCACATAGAAACTATCACAAAGAATCAAAAACTGGGATGTCATCTTATCGAAACCTTTTTGCACAACAAGAGAAACCAGCCACAGAGTGAAGGGACAGCCTACAATGAAGGAAAATGTGTTTGCCAGCTGTTCCTCAGACAAAGCGTTACTATCAAGAACATATAAAGAACTAAAAAAAGAAAAAAATCAGACCTCCCAATTTCAAACAGCTAGCTTCTGAAACACAGGGTTTCACAATTTAACTCAAATATTTAAAATATGTCAAATACTGACAATACATTTTAAGAAACTTATATTTGAAATCACAGAATATAAGGATTTGTGGCCTAGAAAAGACATAATCTATGCATTTCCTTTTAATTTGTCAAAGAGTTGTATTAAATTTTAATTCATATACATAAAATACAGTTTTTTTTGTCTAGTTCAATGAATTTTAGTAAACATGAAGAGTTCAACAGGCATCATCATCACTAAACTTAGAGACTTTCAGCCACCCCCAGAGACTCTTCTAACACCTCTACATGCAATCCTCTCTGCCACATCCAGCCCCAGGCTATACTAATCCATTTTCTGTGGATAGATGTCCCATTTATCACATTTTCTATAGGTGCAGTCATATAACATGGCTTTTGTGTTTTATTGTCACTTGATGTAAAGAATTAGGTTAATCTATGCATGTGTTAGGAGTTGGTTTCCTTTTCACTGATGAAAAATCCTCAATTGCATCAACGCTTTGAATTTTAAAATGCAAAAATTGAAATCAAAGAACACAACATAGCTACTGTCTCAATTTCTCACAGCAAATCTGCAGTTTTAGAATCTGTTCTGTCTGAATGCTAAATTGGACTCTGATGCCAGATTAGAAGCATCATGGATTCTTCTTAACTGGTCCTGCTCACTGGAGAGAGAGAGAGATTTCCATTTTCACCATACCAGTTTTTTGTGTGCGTGCGAGAGAAACTTCACATTAAATGCAAGCCAATTGTTACTTGACTAAGTAAAAAAGTTTTTTCTTTGATACTTCCCTGTTCTTTCTTATAAATTTTCATCCACAGAGAATCATAACTATCCAGTATCAGTTTGTTTGGGAATGTGAATAAATTTCTCCACTCTTCATTGTATTATGATTTATATACTTACTCATTTTTCTGCCACATCAAGTTTACAGGCACAGCAAAGCCAGGAATGTCCCAACATCTATGGTCATAAATGACACATAAAGATCTTTGTCTACAAACAGATTTCTGTTCAAATTTTTAGTTTGAAAATGGAGAATTTTACTGAACACAACGCTTTAAGGTTTCACAAGTTATGAGTGATGAAGATAAGTAAAGATTCCAGGCTTGTTTGACTCACATTTGGAAAAATTTTGTAATTAAAGTGAACTTCGAGTTCTATATTTTCTTGAATATCCATCATGCAGCTAATGGCAATCTTCAGGGAATTTAATAAAGGCCATCACTCTCCCTAATTACCCCCTTTTAATTTCCATTTTATTATGAACACGGTGATGACTCATACTTGCACTCTTACCTCTTTCAATTAGGTCTCAGGAAACACAATTTGGCTATTCAACTGATACTGAGAAGACAAATTGCTAGAAATCCAACCATTCAAATTCATATAAGAGAAGAAAAATTATCCTGTACAAGGTTGCTAATGAAAACACAAACTGCTTTTCCTGTTCGAAACTATTAGGTGTTCCTAAATAATAAATATTTGCAAGAGGTACAAACCATCAATTAAAAAAAAGCAAGCTGATTGTTTAAATAATCTAAGCCTAAGAATTATATTGACCCAACATTTCGCACAGTTAGCCCATTAAAGCAAAGGATGAGTTTGCACATGTAGTCTAGTATCTGTCATTAAACTTCCTGAGTTCAAACCTGAGCACTTTGTTTTTGTGACCATTAACAAGTTCTGTCGGCACTTTCACTCCGGAGAATAATACTTATATTGTGTTGTGGTGCGTATCAGATGACATATTGCAAGTGAACAATGTACAACGAATGATTGGGATAATAAATAAAACCATCATTGTAATAATTATTGAATTGAAATAATTCCTTGGGCTTTATTTCTGTTATAGATTTTAAGATATCTTTATAAAAGGTGAAATTTCTGTAAATCTATATTAATATACTCTTGCTAATAATATAAAACGTACTAATATTTCATTCCTAGATTTCCTATTGCTTTGTGAGGAAGCATAAACATTTCATTTCATTGATTTGCTCTTATTATTATATCATACAACACAATAAACATGTAAGGTGATTGATAAGGCAATGTGAACTTTTAAAACTTCACAATGTTTATAGTACTTCTGTTGCTATAAATGAACAATGAGTATTAATTTTCTTAATTTGTTTATAATATATTTTAATTTTCACCATCATGTGTCTTACCATAAAATCTAACTTCATGAAAGAGGAAAAAATCAAACATCGGTTAAATGCAAATTAGCAAATACAAGGAAGAAGAGCATGAGAAAGAGAGAGGAAAGAGAGAAAGGGAAAGACAGAGAATGTGTACATGTGTGATACAAATATAAATAGTGCAACTTAGAATATTTGCATTAAATCTAATGCTACGCTATTAAAATACACTGACATCAGAATTGTGGCTTACTTGAAGAAGACATCAAAACTCAGAACAAACTTATAATATTTCATAAGATATAAAATATTATGTAAGAGTAAAAATCCAAATTATGACAATTTACAAAAGGAAAGAAAATAAATTCCTAGGATATGTCTGATAAAGGGCTAGTATTCAGAACATATAAAGAATTTCTACAACTCAAAAACAAAACTGTTGTGACCAAACCATGAAAAAGAATTTCATGAGTCATTCTGTCAGTGAAGATATGGGAAATGGTGCCCTTGCATGTGAAAAGTTGCTAAGCATCGCTAATGATCAGAGGATGAAAATCATGTAAATCCAAACCACAAAAAGATGTCTATCCTACTCATTCTGGATCCCAATACAAAACATCAAGGCAAAAAACAGAAAATAGTATGTATTGACATGAGAGTAGAGAAATTTTAGTTGCATGATCTACTGGTGGGAAGGCAAGGAGTTGTAGTCACTGTGGAGAATAGTAGGCAGTTTTTTCAAAGAATGAAAATAGAATTACTATACGATTTAGCAATTTTTCATCCAGGTATAAATCAGAAAGGATTATAAACAGTAATTTTAAGAGATATTGACACTTTCAAGTTCAGCACAACCTTATTTACAATAGCCAGTGGTAGAATGAATCTGAATATCTATCCACTATAGCAAGAGTTAAGAAAATTTGAGAGATAATGCATTTGTGTGTGTGCAATAAGACATTGTTTAGTTTTAAAATAGAAGAAAATGTTGTCATATATTACTACACTGGAAAACATGGAGGAAAATTACATCAGGTAGAATAAGTCAATAACTTAAATGCTTTTATTCCTGAAAGGTATCTAAAGTAGTCATATTGCTATAAACAAGAGTCTTAATTTTGTAAGGTGAAAGGTTCCAAAGATCTGTTTCATATAATGCACTTACTTTGACTCTAGATATAGATCTTGCCATAAATATATTCTTAAGGGAACCATTCTTTTAAGTACATTTGTTTCTATAATTCACTATTATAACCTTGTCTATACATAGATTATAAATGGTATAGAAATTGCATATGTATATTCTGTGATTCATTTGTCATGGGGACAAAAAACAACTGAATTGTTTTTCTCTTTTTATCAATACTTGGGGATATTGAGACAGTCTAACTGACTGTATTTTTCCTAAACACCAAGCTATTTGTTTGAGAGATGGCTTTGCTAAACCCTCACAACAGTTCTGGAAAAAGTGTGAACATATGTACTATAAACAAGCTCTCTCCTTTGTGGTTTGTTTAGATGTACTGGCAGCAAACAGAGAGGAGTCACATTCCAAAACACATAGAGGGGATCATAGAAATTTCTGTATGAATATTTCTGCTAATCCAACTCAAACCCTATACACCCTATCATGCTTCTCTCTTTGAGTTCTCCATATTCCTTTTTTGTTAGACCCATTCATCTAGCTGTCACTTCTTCAGATTCAGCTATATGGTGATTTACTTTAGGTGTGCGGTTCCACTGCACTGTCAAGAATTTCAGTGGAATGCAGAAATAATTTAATAAGTGCTTGCCAGCTATGAATGAGAAGTTATTGCAAAGGATACTGTGAAGATGTTCTTTCCACAGTCCATATAAAATGTGAGAAAATCTTATAAGGAATTGCAATGTTTGGATAAATGTTTCTCTCATCTTGCAAACTATAGTTTACAACTGTGTAGTTTTCCTCTGGTAGGAACAAGTTTCTCTCACAGGAAGTTGAATGACCTCTTTTAAAAGAAAATCAGAGAGAAGAAAAAACAACAAAAAGGAGATACATTGACAAGCAAAACACTAAAATTTCATTTTCTTACATAGACACACACACACTGTCATTTATGTCATGATTGATATTTCAAGTACAATATAATTATGTGCATTTTAATTAAATTAAATTAGTCTTCATCTTTCATCATTTTCATTTTTTGTGCTATCATATAGCCCTCTTCAATCTAACACACAGATTGATATCTTGTGAGTTTTTACGCAAAAACCAGAAATTTCAACTTGCTTAATTAAGGTTTGTTACTCGTACTTTTAAAATAAGTAGTCTTTTTAGCCCTCATTTTCACCTCTAATAATAACTTAATGATTTGGAAACAATGCATTTAATATCAAGTGTAGGAAACTCATCCACCTGCCTGAGCTGTAGAAAATGCACTCATCTACATCGTCATTATTAACTGCTGTCCTGTCACTCAGCTCAGACACCCAGATGTCATTCCAGATTCAATAAAGTGACATAATAATTTATTAACCTCTGAATACAAGAGTCGTAATTCAGTGTTGTCTATATCTCCAACAGCAAAAAATCTCTAATTTTACACAAAACAGTTATGCACTGTCATATTAATATATTCTATTTTGCCTCTCATGATGCATAGACACACCTCATTGGTATAGGGATCTCGTAAGTGTGACTTATTTTCCTCCATACAAGCAGGTAAGACTCTTTAGCGGGTTCTTTTCTTCCTCTTGTCAATCCTCCTCTAAGCATCTGTCATTATTTCAACATCTGGAGGAGCAGATAAGCTGCTCCAGTTGGAACATTGCAGTCAGCAACTTTCTCCAAGAAACTAAATTTGTCACTTCTGCAAAGCATCAGTCTTCTGCCAGCTTTTGACTTTCTATCCCCAGGCCAAACTTGAAAATCAGGCTTCTGAGTTTGTAAGACTGCTGTGCTATTGACTCATTTGGCTATGGAATAAAGTGTGATAAATGATGGAAAGATCATGATTAATTCAAATTAATTTCTAGAACAGCAGGAGCCCATCTAAATATGATATAAAGATTTAATCTTAACCTGATGCCTCTTCAGCCATTACATATGACTTCCTTCTTAAAGACATATTGAACATTACTCTGTATTTTCTCCTGACAACTGGCTGTACAGTTATAATTCCTCTTTGATTTGAGAACAAAAATCAAATTTTAGATTGACTCTAAAATTACTCATTGCGAATTACAGTGTGGCATGGAATAAATTCCTGTGACTATATCCAAAGGATCAGTCTCTGTTTTACATATGCCCTGGTAGGAATAACCTTATGTTAAGTTTATCCAGTTTTACCTATTCTTATTATAAAGCTTTCTGAGAGTAAGTTAACCTGCATACAATTAATCCAGGTGCCTAAAAATATTTTAAAATAACTTCAAGCATTCTTTGTCTTTGATTTTTGTTAAAATTTCATAATGGCTACAGTGCCTGAATCATATTCCAATCAATAAAATTGAAACATTTTTGTCATATATGAAGGTAACATGTGCAGAGCTATTATACTCAGTTTTGATGGGACAGTATTATTGAGAGGAGTATTTAAATTTTTGATAAAATTTATTTTTTCTAAACATTTTTCCAAGTTTTATTAAAATATTTTCTATCAAATTTTAAATATAGTATTTCTAATACTAAAATGTAAACTTATCTTTTCCAAACATCTCAGTATGCAGAATACTTGCTTCATTAGGCAGAGCTTCTCAAAATGATTTTTATAAATTGTTTTCTAAAGATGGGGGGGTTATGTCTTAGGGTAGGTAGATCAAAGAAGTGCACATTGTAAGTGATAAGGTAATTTTATCTGTGATTCCTGTATCATAGATTTACCAGCACATCTATTTCAGAAATAATTTAGTTGGAAAAATTAATCCTCAACTTATATTATTTTCTCTTTTTTATTCATTACTTGGTGTGGAACTGAGATGTTCACATTCTTTCTTGAAACTAATTCATTGCCTTATAAGACTGTAGAAATGAATGAAATGTGGATTTTCAAAGTCAGAAACATTAGTTTTTAAAACTTAGCACTAGCAATTACTGGTTAAATTTGCTTAATTCATCTGAGTCAATGTTATTATCTCTAAATGTGGGATAGTACATAATCATAGAACGTATTTGATAACAAATCTAGATAATGAACCACAAGTCAGTGGTGACTTAGACTTGTTACATTGTTTTAAACATCAAAAGATCATAGTCCATGATTTATGCCTGTCGGTTGTGCTGCAAATTACACTGACAACACGTTTGCTAATTCTTAATGGTTTTGTCATTGCTTTAATATCATTTCACTTGGATTATGCTTCCTAAGGGCAGTGTCTCCATCTAATTTATTTCTAAAGTTTGCTTACAATCTACCTAGAACAGTATTAGAGATGTATGAGAATTGTCTGCTATAGACTTCAAAGATTGAGAAACTGAGATGCAATGAAATGAAACAACATTTTTCATGGAAGAAACAATACTTGTGAAAAGTGCAAAGGCTGAAATACAACTTAAATCAGTAAATTCTTTTTGAACATGCCCCCTTTTTAATTTTAAAGTTTTAATAAAAACAATACATGGAAATATTTACATTTGACAATAGTGTGAAATACTATATACAGTTTATGTGCTCAAATACTCATATATGTTTACAAGCTTATATATGTAAACTTATTAAATTATAGAAAGTCAGTCCTGTGCCTTGTATAATAAATGACACATTTTTAAAGAATTTTGTCAACTGTCACTCTTTAAAATTTTTCATGCTACTTTCAATACAAAAAACATAAATGTATGGCTTTACTGAACACAGAATATTGTAATAAATATATTTCTATAAATGATTTTTTTATATAAAAATCAGATAGAACATGAATTTTCATCCTTTATTAGCAGTTAGGAGCTGCTATGAATGCATTAGTCCTGGGACAAACTATTAAAATGATTTAAAAGCAGGGCCCATAAGGAAATGATATTAGTAAACATTTGAATTTAATATGTCATTGAAATAATAGATTTCAGATTAAAACAGATAAATGAGAACAAAAATGTGTAACAGTTTTGACAGATCATGAAGATTAATTGTAATCAATGTCTAAAGAAAAGATGCATGAGTAATTATAATAAGTGGTATTGACATTAACAATAATCATAACCACCAGCATATGCTTAAATCTTCCTATATGTCAATCACATGGCTGAAATATGATTATTTCATCAGTTCTTGCCAAAATAGTGTAAAATAGAGCATATTGTTCCATTACACAAATACACAGCTAGTAAGTGAAAGACAGAGTAAGTCCCTTAGTCAAAGTTCTAACTAGTTTTAAATGCAAGGAATCAGAAATCATGAACATTATTACTCTTAACCCTTTTGGTATATGAAAATAAAAATAATGACTCTAATATTGACTATTTACAATGTATACCTGATGATTAGTGTATACCTCCTTAAAATATGCTGGTATTTATGTACAATATTATCATGACAACCTTTTTAGCAATAACATTCTGAAAGTGACTGATGAAAGGAATGTATGTCCTAGTTTTGGACTGTATTGACAGGATAATCTTTTAATGCTTTGTTTTTCATTTTAGTTTTTTTGCAACAGGGTCTTGCTAGGTAGTCCAAGCTCACCTTGAACTCACTATGTAGCCCACGCTGATCTGGAACTTGTGGCAATCATCCTGCCTCAGTCTCTCTAATAGAGGAATTACAGGCATGTGCCACCACACCAGGCATTAGGAAAATATTTTTAAAATTAGAGTAGTCACAGAGTTTTCAATTAAACAGTAAACTATCATTCTCAAAAATTATCTGTGTATGGTACAAAGATTTTCCAAGAAAATTAAGGACATAAACATACAGTATAAATAAACTACATAGGTTTATGATATTAGTAATATTCTAATACCTGCCTTTTTGAATACTACCATCGCATGACAAAGTAATTACTTAAAAATGTTACAAATATTCAGCACACTTGAGTCAGAGATAAGAGAAAGATTCTGCCAAGATAGGAATTTTCAATTTGTAGAATTTCTTCTTGAGAGACCACAGGTAAAGGTAGCAAATAAAGTAAAATAAGAGCTTCTAAATGGAAAAGCCAAAAGTAGCTCATGATTTCCTACAGTAAACAACCCTTCAGACACCGTTTATATCGTCCTCTTGCTTTTTCCTGTGTTTTAAGCCACCAGAAAAGATCGGTAAAAGATCTTTGGAACCGAGAGCAAGTTACACTAATGAGTCTCCTGATGCTGTCCCGGTGATGGGCACCGCAGAATCCCATCAATAAAACATGAAGATGAAACACTCACAGCCCTAAAGGTAGCAGCCAAATCTCATTTCGGGAAGTTGCATTTTGTGTCAATTAAAGAATAGACTTCAAGAGATGGAATTCACTTTGCTCAGGCTTGTAGAATACCTCAGGCAAGCATTAGCACAATAATCGCCGTCATATTTTTTGTACATCTCCGGCCTCTGTGCAGTGAGAATCTCTCTCGTTCCTCATTGGTGTACCATTGTTCTAATTTGCTACCCAATACCGGCATTTAAATCCCCATTGAGCTTGTTGGACAGTGAAATGGAGTAACAGTCACAAGGTTTTTTTTCAAACAGTAAGTATTTCCTATATTTATAAGTAAACCTCTCAGTTCTTTCTTTCTCATTCTTTTTTTTTTTTTCCTATCCTTTCTATCAGGAGAGTTTTAAGACAACTCTGTTATGTAAGATAAGGATTTTCTTGTCTATTAAACTAATACTTCTATTAATAAGTTTAAATTATGGGTTCCTTCTCTTTCTCTTATGTTTGGTTCTTAAATTGGAGGAAAAAAAGAACAACAGTGAAAGAAGCAGTTTTACCATTAGCTCATTCTGTTTCTTTCTTTGCTACAAAAGAGAATTATTCCATAATGTAAATATTAGGATGAAACTTACAGGGAGCATTGGCATACTTATTTATTAAAAAAAAAACAGAAGGGCATTTGTTTAAATTATTTCTGCTTTTGTTTAAAATTTGGTTAGAATCATGCAATTCTAAAGTTTTTCATTTGGGAATCTCTTTCATTTAATTTTCATTAATGTGTCATTCTTAGGTCTATAAACAATAAACAAATTTACATTTCCTCATGTATTTTCCCTCACTAGAAAGTGCTTTGAATATTCAGATATGTGCAACTTGCCTTTCTGGTCACATTAGGTTACAGTGTAATTTTCCTGCCTTTTCCAAGACATGAAAGATACCCTGATTAAACAGGCATGAAAGTGACAAACCAATCGAACATTTTAATCTCACAAAGAGAACAGGTGCACGAAGGTTAGGAAGCTACTCGCTTTCACTTACCTTGCAATACAACAGATTCAAACATTGCCCATGATGAGATTCGACCTTAGCCCTCCTCCCCAGAGGCCTGGCACTGCCAGGAGTAACCTCTCACCAATGACAGACCCTTTACCTCTGACACTCACCAAGTCCCTGTCACTGTCAGCAAGAACCATGCCATGTGCTCTCTCCCCTCTGTCTGATGCCTCCTGTTACAAAGCAGTTTGAAATTTGTAGAACCGAGTGAGAGAAATGATGCTTTTGTTATTACCTTCCCTCAATTAACGTATGATAGAATGCATTTTACCTTGGCACCAAAGATGATAAGCAGTTTTTCTGAATTAAATAGCCTACTTGGGGCCAGAATTAAACTTAGGAAACATATTTCTCAATTGTCTGTTTAGAATGTGCTCCAATATATTATTTTACATTTTTGAAATTCAGAAAAAAACGTTAAGATTAGATGCTTCAATTGTTATTATAGTGGAGAACATAATGTGGTGCAAAGTTGTAATAAGGAAACACTGGAATCTGTTTCAGACCAGTAATTGTTCTTCACAAATAAGAGGATTTTTTTTTTGTCTTTGGCCCCTCCGTGACAGAATATGAGAATGTTTTTACTCAACATCTTCATCAGGTGCTAGGAAAAAATATATTCAAAGGAGTCAATTGCCCAGCTCCCAATTTTACAGTTCGTGTTTTTATGGATTCATTAATCTGATCCTTGTATATAATACAATGATCCAGTTCTTCTGGAAGTAAAGATGGTTCTTATGCCTGATTTGTGCTTTGCTAGGAATGCAGACTTGACAAGGTAGGAACAGTTCTAATTCTCACAGTAATTCTAGACTAATTAGAAGAAAAGGTAAAGATATAGTTATGAGTAAGTGTACAATTATAAATTGTACCTATGATTAGGATGTTTTGGGAGGAAGTTAATAATTAGAGCTTGAACTAAGATAAAAGGATGACTGGAGCAGATCCAGGGATAAACAGATCCTCCCTCTGTGGTATTAATTTACAGACTAAAGAAGGAACAGAAATTGTCTGCAGCAAAACTAAAGCCAAGCAAAAGAAAATACAAAATAAAAATCTTAAGAATGAAAGAGTGAATAATGCAAAACCTGCAAATGTTAAACTAGGAAAGATAAGGGAAGAACTGACACAAAGATAGTTTGAAAGTTTTGAGAGAAGTGGATTATGTTAGAATGTATTAGTGACAAAGCCCAGTTCTTGTATCTAAATTAGGTCCTCTCACTCCACATCACAGCCAGAGTTTGTTAATTCAAAAACTCATTTTTATTTTTCGTGCATCAAAACATAGAAACAATTCGGTACTCCAAATACTTTACACAATCATGCATTCCTCACACCAATCTGCACTTTTCTTGAAAACTTTCATTTTGATGGTGTAATGAAAACCATTGGCAGATCTGACCTGCTAAATAGGGCTCAATTAAGTCATGTTATATCAAAACGGGATGCTCTCAAGCAGCGTACAAACCCGTATCATCAAACAGTTGCAGTAAGCATCTATTTAGCAAGTTTCACCATCTCAATCTGTATTTGCCCTCAATCCTTCCTCAGGCTCTGTCTACATTGTCAAACGCAAAGTTGAGCAATCACCCTGGGAAGGGTATTGATGGAGACATTTCAGGTCAAATGAGTCCCCTTTTCCCAGCTTCTGCTCTATAATAGGCTCATGTCTCCTCTTCAATTTACCTGCATAAACAGAGCCTTAGGGCAACTGTGAGACTAGCAGGTACTCCAAACGTGCCTCAAATAATATTACAAAATTTAAGGTCTTGTCTACAAAGCATGTTTGACCTGAAACATTTCTGTACTGAAGGAGATGGTGAGAAATTCCATTCTAACTTCTTAAAAAAAAAACTGAGGAAACTGAGACTTATTCAATAATTACTTGTCTTATGTGACAACACAGAGCTAATATCTGGTTGGGGGGACACCACTGAATACAGATAGTCACACCCCTACGTCATAACTTTTCTTGGACATCAGTATGAGGCATTTGGAATCTATTGATTCTAACAACCCTTTAGCAAGTACTTAATATTTATCAGACTCCTACAAAGCAAATAATCATCACTAGCCACAGATTTCACTGTGTGAAGAATTGTGCTCAGCAATCTGCATTCAGTTCTTCTAATTGGCACACCAGGAAAGAGATGTGATTATTAATCCCATTCTATGTAAGAAGAGACTAGAGATACACAGTTTAAATAACTTCTTTCAAAATTACACTATTTTATTTGGTTGGTAAAATTTCACTCTCAGCCTGACATCTTAAGCATTATATTATTCTCCCTGTGCCTTTAATCTTAATTGTCAACTTGACTGAATTAAAAGGCTCCTGGAGAGATGATTCGATCATGTTGGTGCTGTATTCATCAAATGTCAAAATGTAGACTCCAGCTGAGGGGGCTACTTGGGGATGTACCTCAGGAGGGCATATCTCTCCCTGTTGCTATTCCCTTGCTCTGCTTTCCTGCTGCAATTAAGTGAGCATGTTTTTTCCACCATGCCCTACTACCATGATGTTCTGCTTTAAAACTAGCTCTCCATGGAATATAGTATCTGAAACTGTGAGTTAAACCAAATCTCTTCTTCTTTAAGTGGTAGATATCAGGTATTTCATCCTAGAAACAGGAAAATTGTCCCATAGGTAATAATTTGAGTATTCTTTGGCAGGAAAATATTAACTGACAAATTCAATTTAGTCAACACTGGAGGAGTCTGAATGTTTAGTCAACACTAGTGGAACACTCAATGGTATACTGCTTCTCTGGCATGACTGAAGTCCTGATTTCAGTCCCTGGCATCAAAAACAACTAAAACACCAAATTATGTTTCTGGAATTGTGTTTCTTGCAGAGAGAGCTTTGAGACACACAATACACATATTTCTTACATTTGTAGAGCTAAAAGTGTCCAGAAGATGATCTAAAAGTTGCTGATTCCAAGAATTTTTTCTGGTAGGCACAAATTCAAAGCTAATAGTCTATGAGTAGGGAGGGTTCATGCCTCCTTTTCTAAGTACTTTCTCAAGATTTTCCAAAGGCTCAAAAGAAAATTGCTTTCTTTTTGTATGCAGAAATTCTTTGTACACCTTCCACTTACGCACAGATTTGCATAGCAGTTTGTCTTTAACATTTAAGACTGCAACAGTTTAGACAAGGTACTCTGAACAAAATATTTGCCCAACTAGCATCTTTCTAGCAATGGGTTGAGGCCAGTTCCTGCCAAGGATTTCCATGACCCATGAACTCTACATCTAAATAGCTCACTTAGATTTTTTTGTTTGTCTTTAAGGTTTTCTCACACTTTGAGAATCCTATAATTTATAACTTGCATGGGTATTCCTATTGCAATGCTATGCGATTCACAAATAAATATTATTCTTTAGAGAATCTCCCAGAATTGTGTAGAATGACTGCAAAAACTACAAATTTACTAGTGTACTAAAATAACTTTTAAATGACCTTACAGTACTATTAAGCACTAAAGATAAACAAGAGACACCATAAAATAGTGTAATAATAATTTGAACAGTGTGGTACTAAGGAAGTCACTGGTCAAGTTTGGACTTGAAGAAAGGTGGAATTGATAACATGCTTTAGTGTATTTCTCTTGCTCTAACAGATCACCTGAGGTAGTATAAAGAATAAAAAAATAAGCCGGGCGTGGTTGGCGCACGCCTTTAATCCCAGCACTAGGGAGGCTGAGGTAGGCGGAGCGTTGTGAGTTCGAGGCCAGCGTGGGCTACAACGCGAGCGCAAGCCCAGTCTGAGCTACATAGTGCGACCCTGCCTCAAAAGACCAGGGCTGAGAGTTTGGCTCAGCAGTTTAAGCGCCTGTCTGGCAGGTGTGAGGATGTGAGTTTGATCCCTGGTGCCGCAAAAAAAAAAAAAAAAAAAAAAAGGAATAAAAAATTATTTCTCACAATACCGAAGATTGGAAAATCCATCATCAATGCACCAGGTTTCACATCTTGGAAGCAGCATATGGTGTTTTCAGCACTGGGTATGTTTTCCCTAGGAACTGAATGCTGTGTCTTCATATATCAGAAGGACAAGAAAGGGCCTAAACTAGTTCCCTTCAAAGTGATTTCTTAAAGGCAGCACTTAATTTATGAGAGTTAGAACACTTTTGATTTAATTGTCAAAAAACTCTACCTCTTAAGACTACCACAACATGCATTTTGGAGAGAATGCAAAATCCAAACCACAGAACAAAATAAAAATAGAACAAAAGATGACTGGATGGAGATGGAACAGGAGGTACAAGTTGCTGGGTAAGAAGAGAGCTTCATACACACGGAGCCTGAGGATGAGGCGACTACATGGAATGGACAGGACAGGTGCTAAAAGATAAGGTTGAAAAGAAAGAGAAAGTATAGCTGGAGCAGGAAGGTGATTTTGAATTGCTGAATCATTTTTGTTTGTCTTTAGAAAACTGTTACTGAAAGTTTTAATAATGAGGAATTACAATAGGGTTTGTATTTTCAAAATGCTATGTACCAAAGGGTTTACGGGAGGTCAAATTGGAATATTCACAAGGGCCAAAATTTCCATCAGCTTCCAGGGTATTTGGAACCTAGAATATAAGTAGAGGAGCGCAAGTGTGTTTGGAAAAGGCTGCAGAAATCATTGCCATTTAGATATTGTAGAAAGAAAAAAAGTGTGTGTATTCTCAAGTATGAGAATAAGGAGTGGCGGGCCACTGGTAGAAGACAGGAAATAAAAAGAATGAGGTTAATTTACAAGGGCCGATATTTTGGCTCAGTCTCATATAGCCATCATTCTATTCATATGTGATCAGTATTTCAGCTTTGTATCCTGGAAGACATCCAAGGAGGGAAGGTATATTTCTTTTTCTCAGATTCTGCATAGTTGATTCCATATCTCAAAAGGAATTTTTGACCTGTGTCCTCCTCCAAAGTTGTTTTTTTTTTTTTTTTTTTTTTTTTTTTTGAGGCACTGGGGATTGAACTCACAACCTCGCGCCTGCCAGACAGGCGCTTAAGTCACTGAGCCAAACTCCCGGGCCTCAAAGTTGTTTTTTGATCACTAAGATTCTTAATTTGTTTTATGGATTTGAATTTCAGTAACCTGTTGCTAAAGATGAAGGAATATAATTTATTTTGTATATAATTCACATGAAATTGCCAAATCCTATTTACACAGCTATGACTGTCTTACCATCAAAAAGTTGAATGAATTATTTTATATAAAAGTTAGAATTACTTCAATTCAGCTCAATATCTGCTCTATCTGGTGATAAACTAGAAGTTTAGTGTAACACATAACAACATCTATTTCAGAAATATCTACATCTCTTTCCCTTGTATTCTCTCAGTGATTATGCAAATCCTTGAAAGAGAAATTTTTATTATTACATTTTAAGAAAACATTATCTAGAAACTGAAATCCAAAAACTGAAGTCTGGTTCTCCCTCTGCTTTTATTCAGTTTTCATTATCTCTCATTAGCTTATCATAGACTTCCCCAAAGTTCTGTTTATCCCATTCCTTATTTGTTATTCCTCTTCATTACTGCAAGTGATCTTGCTTATAAATATTTCTTTTTACATTTCCATGTTTAACACATATTTGCATATTAGAATTGCTTCCATGAAATACAGTAAAAATTGTATATAGTTTACATGATATAAAATGTTTTGTTTATTTTGATCTAATATGCCAAGTCATTATAACATATACTTCTCTGATTTTCCTCATCACAATGTAGTAAAGGCACTGTACACTGATTTTGATTTACTTTTCAAAGAAATAGATAGCAATCATTATTACAAGACATTCAAGTAGAAATAGTATTATATATTACGATTAAAGTGGATTAGATGTGTTATATAATCTATCATCATTATAGTCTCAGTTATAGTAAAGATAATTACTGCCATTTAAAGAGTTCCTGTAAACTAAGTATGCTAATAACCTATTTATATAGCTGGCCTTATCATTTTTAATTCATTTATTTAACATGTGCTATGGTTTACACATTGAGTCAACTTGAGAAGTCTAGAAGCTTAATTAAGTAACTCAGCAGCTCTACATCCTGGGGTGTAGAGGACAAGCAGTTACCTGTTCATTGTGTCAGTTTGAGAAGGTCAGAAGTTTAACTGAGACTCAGCAGGAAGCCAGGGTTCTTACTTTGTAAATAGCCTCATCCTGTGCAAAGGAAGGCAAGGATGTTTGTGAAGCTACACCCATCTTGGGAGGGTGGTTCCTGTGTACAATGTAAGGGAGGAGAAGAGGCTTGCTCTTGCCCCCTTATACTCTGGCTGCTTTTGCTCGGCTGTTGCCTTGAAGTGTTGCCCCAGTGCCATACCACCCTGCTTTGGAGCCAGCTGATTATGGACTGAAACCTTCAAAAACTGTAAGATAAATAAACCTTTCCTTCCCTAATTTTGGGTGTCAGGTGTTTTGTCTCAGCAAGGAGTGAAAAGTAACCAACATACATGTATTTCTCAAAGAGCACTCTCCAGAACTGAGTTAGTAAGTCAGGATAGTGCAGTAAAAGAACTGGTAATCTCCCCAAAGATTTAATTTATATTAAATTTTATAAAGGTAAGTATTCAATATTAATTTCATTCCCTTTTCACTTTCTTTTCTTTCCTAAGAACTGCATGAAAAACTTTGCATTGGGAAAAAATATGAGTAAACAAAAGTTTTTCATACGTGCCTGCAAATCAAAATTTAATACTTCATTAAGTAACATACCTTAATATGTTTGTTAAGGATAGTTACAACCTTCAGAATAGAAGCCTGAGTTTTGATTCAGTGACCTACATTGTCAAGGAAGTCTGCCAATTGGACTGTATTTTTGAAGTCTCGCCTTTGCCATCAGTATTCATTTTAATGTCATGCCATCAGTGTGTCGCTTCAAGAGAAGATCATTTCATTCTTAACATAGTCAGGTAACTAAGAGTGCTTTTCACCCTGGGAAATGCAAGAAGTACAGAATGGGGAACCTTCTGGACTGAGGCACAAAGTCCAAAGAAAACCCCTGGTGAGATCGTCAAAGGCAGAATGTAAGATGTGAGAAAGTGTCACATATTATCCACAAGAAGGAAGAGTGATTGGCAAGGTCAGGCTATTTGCAGAGATAGCATTTGAGTCCAGTTCGATTGAAACTTGAAAGCTTAGATAAGTCAAAGGGCGGTGAGCAAGGGAAAAGAAAAAAGAAGTCATGCTTTTCCTTATAGGAAACTTAGTAAGAAAGAGTATCACCTCTATAAGAGGAATTACATAAATGGAAAGAGAATTGCAAAAGAAACTTAGTGTATAAGCCCTTATAATGTATTAAAAACACATAATTTTATCAGATTAATGAAATGACTAATTGTTATTGTGTGTATGTATAAATGGGGCATATTTTAAATGTATAAATGGGGCATATTTTAAAAATACCCAGAGGGTGAAACTAAGTAATATTAGTACTTATTTAAAAAAAAAAACTTGTGCAGTCTTGATCCATGAAAAATTTGAAACAGAATCACCAGGTAGGCTTGCCTGAAAAATGCTGTTTTTCTTGCCTACCCAATCCAGACTCAGAGAGAAGGGTCCAGGAGTGAAGTTTTTTAAGTTTCTAGCATGTAGGATATGCCTTCTTTATGTAGGTAGAGAGGAGAAGTACATATATTTCTTTGGCTTCTTCAGAGTGCTTGTATTCTTTTGCTCAGCCTCAGCTGTGCTCCCTGTCCTTTTCTATTCCAGTGTGAGTTCCATGCTTGGTCACATTAGGGTACACAGTGACACTGGACTGTCTATCATTCCCTCATTACAACATTATCTATTCTTTTTTTCTTTTTTTGCAATATCTTCCAAAACTCTCTTCTTTCCTTTTACCTGACTGACTTATACCTTTCTTTCAAAATCTGACTTGCAGTGATTTTCAGTTGTAGGACTCTATGGAATATATTTGGAACTATGTGGGTAGCTTTTTCATATTCTTCCATAGATCCTCAGTCAATGCAGTCTACATAGGGTTGCAACAGTAAATTCACCTGAGGATGTACTCCCCACTAACACAGCACTATTTCCACTATTCAGAAAATTCTTAAGAAGCCTAGGGTTGGTCTTCGGCAATATGGTTGTATGTAACTACATATCGACTGCAGCAAACAAAAAATAAAAATTATAGTCTAGTGGAATTATGGCTACACTAGGAAAAAAAGTAGGATATTATAGGAAAATTGTTACCTAGAGTGGTTTTTTTAATGGTATTGTGTAGTACATCACAGCTCATAATGTTTTAAAGAAAACAGATTAAAGACAAACAAAAATAAAGCACACAGATAAAAGTAGGTGAAATGGCAATATTATGCTAATGAATGAAAGTTACCTCCTCTTACCAATCTCAGTATATATTTAAGACTCAGCATATATTTGAAGAAGCAGGTAGAGAGCTAAGTCAAGTCATCCTTCCTGTATTCCAGAATCTGACTGTTAGGGGTATCTGACATTGTTATTGTACCTGTATTTCTATTACATATATTTTTCTTAAATCAACCTGTTGTCATTAATCTATGAGTGACATTTTATTTGGAGGAATCCCTTCCCAAGTTTAGGAAGAAACTGAAGTCACAACAGGGGTCATTCAAAATCATCCAGTGTAAAAAAGGACACACACACACACACACACACACACACACACATACACAGTAAGAGAGAGAGAGTTGTGCATCAATAAAAGGAAATGATGGGATTCAGTAATGTAGTTACAGTATATTGTTAGAGTCTGAGAACTTGAAATTCACCTGCTATTTTAATCTTCATGAAACTTTTATGAGGAAAGCAGGAGTGATTTAAATGCCCATTTAACAATTGAAATTTTGGGAAATTTCTCGAAGGAAATCAAAGTCATTTGCTCCTTTTTTAAAAAATTAATACGTGACTATTACATTTTCAATATCACATTAAATAACTCATTTTATTGTTTGTGCTTTAATATTTATACACTTCCATAGTTTATTCATTTATAATTTATACACTCCTACATCTCTTCTGCTTTTTCTCCTGATTTAGTTTTGGCCATTAAATAACAAACTTTTCAAACACAGTACTATATGTAATAACTGTGCACCTTTTCAAGTTTTGAGTGTGGTTTGTTCTCCAAGTGTTGTGATTTGGATCTGTTAGGAGGTGAAGTCTGACTGAGAGTGGTAGGTCACTGAGTGAATGGGTTGAAGGGCATATCACCCTACCTAGCTCTTCATTTCTGTCTCTGCTTTTGAATTGCTATGATGTACCAGGCTTCCCCCCAGAGCATACCTATCTACTATGCCATTTTTGCATTGAAACTTTTGAAACTGTGAACCAGGAAAAACTGTTCCTCCTTCAACATGTAAATGTCTAGTATTGTGTCTTAGTGATGAAGAAAATAATCAAGATTGATTTTAG